>BLSH010061550.1:475208-527362 GCA_018402905.1 Glandirana rugosa
GTGGACTTTACGTAACCGACGGAAAACGAAAGGCCATCTGTGGACGTCAAACAATGCAAGACTTATTTATAAACCTGTTTACAAAACAATAAGTCTCAAAGCCTATATAGGTTTATGGGTTTAATGTCATATTTGCTACAATTGACTTACGAGACTTATTGATTTGCCTTGAGTGGGTTAAAAGACTTTAAGCTTAACTTTTTGCTTAGTTTAAAATGTAAGCTTAAACTTGACTTTTGATCTCAACTCGCTTGAAGATCTTCAGGCCCAAGACGACCAAGCCATCTTGAAGCCCTGTTTCAGGCCCAAGCCCAGCGGGGTCCGGGACAAAGTTCGGGTTCTGTCCGGACCCGAACCCGGACTTTGTCCCGAAGTTCTACCGAACCAGCAGAACCCGGACTTCTAGAAGTTCGCTCAACTCTAGTTTTCAGTTCAAATTCGAATGTAAAATTTGATTCGTTTTTCAATTCGAATTTCAGAAAATTGGGTGAGTTCCGTTTAGTTATTCAGAGCATTCAGTTAACATCGTTTATACTGTAATTTGGGTATTTGGATATATCCGAAACTCTGAATAACAAAACATTTGTCCAAATATTTATTCAGAACGTAACAAACTGCAGGTGTCTACCGGAAAGCAAAAGGCAGCCAATGCATTTCAGGTGCCTAAAGACATTCCCTTTCATTAGGGCTTTGACGATGAATCAAAACCATTTTGTACACTTGAAAACAGAGCTCCTGAATATATAAAACGAAACCAGGAGATAGATAAATGAGTGAGCATGCCCAGGGCCGCTGATGGGGGGGCCACCAGTCCTTTTGTAGGGGATCCAAACACGCAGGGGTACCCACACAGGGAGGGGGATTAGTGAGGGGCGACAATTTCAAAACTCTTCCTCCAGCAGCTGAAAGCTGCTCTCTCCCCCCTCTCCCTGCTGCCAGCTTTTATCTGCTGAGAAAGAGACGTCCCTCACTCCTCCTTGTGCGGGTCCCCCCAGCACTGGCTCTAAAGTTAGCTCTGCTCCTGAGTTTGTTACCTCTTTGTTTCTCTCTCTCTGATCTGATCTCATCTTCATTATTATTATTAACTATGTATATTTTAGACGTTGCAGGAATTCTGTGAGGTATGTTGAATTTGTGTCTGCTAACAAAGATTTTATTGTATTTTTAGCAAAATATAGCTTTAATATTTTCTTTGTGGGGGGGGCTGTCAGGTAGTCTGTACGGGGCCCCACGATTTCTATCAGTGGCCCTGAGCATGCCTGGGTAAGTGGCAGAGCAGTGTACCACTTACACAATCACTCATTGGTTGGCTGTCATTTGTTTTATTGTTGCAAATAATAAAATACTTTGGACTCTTAGGACATTTATTTAGTTTAACTACATATACTGGATGTATTGTTGACACTCTACCCTGATTCCATTGGGAACACCCTACTTGACATACACTTTAAATTACATGACCAGGTAATGCCTATATTTAAATAAATTTAAAAATTAATTCAAATTTGAATGCAAAAAATAAATTCAAATTTGAA
Organism: Glandirana rugosa; assembly: GCA_018402905.1. Lineage (NCBI taxonomy): Eukaryota > Metazoa > Chordata > Amphibia > Anura > Ranidae > Glandirana > Glandirana rugosa. The sequence goes on from BLSH010061550.1 coordinate 476,744, forward strand.
TGCAAAAAATAAATTCAAATTTGAATTCAAAATTTGAATTCAAATTTGAATTCAAAAAATGATTTCAAATTTGAATTAAAAAAATGAATTCAAATTTGAATTCAAAAAATGAATTCAAATTTGAATTCAAAAAATGAAAATGAATTCAAGCTGGAAATGGAAACGTACATGACTAGGTAATGCCTATATTTACCCCCCAGACACGCCCCAGTCTTGCAGTATTTCTTTTTTTTTTGCTTTTACTTGGTTCCCGTATAAAGAAAAAAGCTTTTTTACTTCCCGTGAGATTATTCTCAGACTGCTGGGAGCTAAGTTCCTAATTACTTAGGCATTAGACATCTGTGATTCATTTCGTTAAAAAGCTAAAATTCGGACAACATTTACGTAATTCGGAAATTGGGATGTATCCGATATTCTGAACCACAACGAAGTTCAATGAATCCAAAATAAATTATAATGAAACAAATTATATGAATTTAAATTAAAAAACGAATTCAAATTTGAATTAAAAAAATGAATTCAAATTTGAATTAAAGAAATGAATTCAAATTTGAATTCAAAAAATGAAAATGAATTCAAGCTGGAATTGGAAACATACATGAACAGGTAATGCCTATATTTACCCCCCCAGACTCGCCGCAGTCTTACAGTATTTTTTATTTTTTTTTGCTTTTACTTAGTTCCCATATAAAGAAAAAAGCTTTTTTACTTCCAGTGAGATTATTCTCAGACTGCTGGGAGCTAAGTTCCTACTGACTTAGGCATTAGACATCTGTGATTCATTTCGTTATAAAGCTAAAATTTGGACAACATTTACGTAATTCGGAAATTGGGTTGTATCTGATATTCCGAACCACAACGATGTTCAATGAATCCAAAATAAATTATAATGAAACAATTATATGAATTTCAATGAAAAAATAAATTCAGACTTCCGGTTCCGGCGCCTGCATGTGAGGAAGCAATAGACAGCTCCTCCGGGTAGCCTACACTTAAATCGGCTTAAAAATCAAGCTTGCACCCACCATCCACGAATCCGCCCTCACCCCTCAGTGAGGACTCCCTCCGGGCATGGACCGATTTGTCCTCCACGGCCCTCAGCAGCCAGTTCAAGATCTACGCCAAGATCCAGCCTCGGCAAAGACGCGGGAGTCAGACATGGCGACGGGAACGCAGTCTGCTACGAACGCGGGTTCGGCAAGTATTCCGATCGTTTCCACCACGAACTTTCCCACGACTCAGAACGATCCTCTCTCTACGAACGCCCCCACGTCGGCTGGTACCTTCGCCTCTTCGACTACGATCGTTCCTACGCTAACGATCGCAGAGGACCACTACGCAGGACTGGCACAGGCTGTAGCAGCCCTCATACTTCCGAGCATCACCGCAGCTGTGGACAACGCAATAGCTAATGGAATAGCCCAGCTACGAAAGGAACTCGGAGATCACTCAAAACGCCTGAATGACCTGGAATCACGAGTCTCGGATATAGATGATGAATTGCATAGTGCAAGATCTTTCGAGCAGCAAGTAACAAATACACAGCAGTATATCTTGGAAAAGTTGGATGACTTAGAAAACCGGTCAAGGCGCAACAACCTGAGGATCGTGGGTCTTCCAGAGTCCTTCAACGCCGACTCGCTGCAAGACCTCTGCTCCAAACGTATACCCACGGTGCTGGGAATCACCCACCTCTGTGTGGTGGAGAGGGCCCATCGCCTCGGATCTCCCTCCAACGACAGACGCACACCGAGACCCATCATCGTCCGCTACCTAAACTATATGGACAAGTCCACGATCCTGAGTTCTTTCCGCAACTCGAAATCGCTCCAGATAGATGGGCATAAGCTTCTCTTGTTTGCAGACTATTCTCAAGAGGTATCACGACGCAGAAAAGCCTTCCAACCGATTTGTCAGGCGCTCTACCAGAAAGGAATCAAGTTCTCGCTAGCATATCCCGCAATCTTACGCTTTGCTGACCAACAAGGAGAACAAAAATCCTTTTCTCACCCGGAGGAAGCGCTCCACTATATTCAGGATTATCTCCACATCCCCATGGATACCACGGAGGCCACTCCTTCCTCACGCCTATTAACACCCAGAGACCAACGAAGTCCCAGAAAGGACCCTCCAAAACGCCAACGCCGCTCCAGGGCGGTAACTATGGAGTAATCCACGGACTTGACCAGCCCCAGTAACGAATGCAGCCCTTCCTTCTTCCTTTTCTGCAACCCCCCCCGGAAACACGTCCGCCATCGAGACTTAACACCCCCGATCAATGACTCTCTTACATCACTATCTTGAAGGTACCTGGATCTTTCTCCACCGGACCGTGGGGAACACCTGCCAAGCACCTAAAGCGATATGAATACGATCCGTACCCCTATCCAACGGAACACTGGACAAGACCCCCTTTACCTCAACCGCCTAAGACTTTCCTCCAAAGAGGGCACCATCATCACCCCTTCTCAGCAAGCAATGCCAAGGCTCACCGGTAAGGCTGTCCAATGCTTGTCACACCCACATGGGGAAAAAAGAGAAGTGCTACCTTCCAGAACTCCCCCCAGCCCTTCCTTCCCATTTAGCCCCGGTTGGGCCATCTCCCCCTTACCTGCCCCTAAGTCCGAGATACCAGACAGACCAGCGCTCACTCAAGCCAGACAGACCATCACTCCCGCACACTTCTCACAAACACCTACCACTAAGCTTTAACATCTCTCGACACATCCCTTCCTTCCATACACCCATAACGTGAAAGTGGTGTCCTGGAACGTAAAAGGATTACGTTCACCTCAAAAGCGCATGACAGTCCTTAGACACTTAAAACGCATGAAGGCTGACATAGCGATACTTCAGGAAACCCATTTGACACCTGCAGACTTCCAACGCATGAAGAAATTGTGGGTAGGCCAAGTCATAGGCTCTTCGGCCGCCAAGGGTAGAGCCGGGGTACTCCTACTCATACACAAAGCTCTCCCCTGTGAGATAGTTTCCTCATCCAAAGACGAAGAAGGTCGAATCCTCATAGCCAATCTAAAGTCAGACAACCATGAGTGGGCAATCTGCAATGTCTATGCTCCCAATAGCCCTACGAGCTCATTCTTTCAGAGCCTCACTTCATTAATGGCACCTCACATCCACCTCCCCCTTCTGATAGGAGGAGACTTCAACCAAGCTCTAGACCCGTCCGAAGATAGATCCAACCCCCCCACACGCTCCTCACCCACAGTCACCCCCTTAGCCAGTTTCGTTGAAAACTTAACCCTCATAGACCCTTGGAGAAGGGCCAACCCCACAGGCAGAGATTTTACTTTCTTCTCCCCTCCTCATAACACTCTATCACGGATAGATTACCTCTTTACTAACACCGGGCTAGCTGACCACGCGACCGACCCCATGATCCACCCCATAGCGATCTCGGACCATGCCCCCATCTCTATAGAGATCTCTGAACTAGGCCCCCGGACCCCCATAAGGATATGGCGCTTCCCTTCCTACCTAGCACAAAACAAGTCTCTTTGCAGTTCCCTTAAACGGACTTGGGAAGATTACCTACATAACAATAGAGAACACTCCTCGAACCCTATTCTTCTATGGGAAGCGGGGAAAACGATCCTTAGAGGCCACATTATCTCTTTTTCTTCTGCCCACAAAAAAAGAGTCAAAAAGGGATATACAGAAGCCAGCTCGGCACTGAGAAAGGCCCAAACCCTACTGAACCTAACAAACTCCCCTGAGCATAGGGCACAATGGTCGTCAGCCAAATCTCAATTCGACTTGTGGGCAGAGGAACAAGAAAAACTATACAAATCGGTCTCAGATCTGGGATACCACAAATTTGGGAACAAACCCGGGAAACTCCTTGCTCGACTCTGCAAGGGCACCTACACCCCCTCCAACATACCCGCACTCAGAGACGACAATGGGGAACTGACCTCGTCTCCAGAGGGCATCAACTCCATCCTAGAGAAATTTTACTCTAATCTTTACAAACAAGACCCCATAGATGAGCAAGAGGCACAAAAATTCCTAAACTCAATCTCCCTCCCCACAGTTTCCGACGCACAGCTAAACAAACTTAATGCTCAAATAACATTGATGGAAGTGCACTCAGCGATCAAATCCCTATCCCCGGGGAAAGCTCCCGGCCCAGATGGTTTTACCCCAGAGTTCTATAAGCTCAATGCGGATGCGATAGCCCCTACTCTAACCAAAGTTTTTCAGCACATTCTGGATGGTGCCCCTTACCTCCCATCAGGTTATCAAGCCCACATAAAACTAATCCCCAAGAAAGACAAAGACCCTACGGAACCAAGTTCTTATCGCCCGATCTCCTTGCTCAATATAGACTCCAAGCTACTCTCGAAGATCATGGCCAACAGACTGGCGTCCATCATGCCAGACATCATCCACCCTGTCCAAGCGGGCTTCACCCAGGGGCGTTCAGCGGTATCTAATATTAGGAGGGTGCTCGCGGTGCTGGACCTTGCGGGGACTGGTCCGGCCTCGGACAACGCCATAATAACGCTCGATGCCGAAAAGGCTTTCGACAATGTAAGTTTCCGATGGCTGCGGCTGGTCCTTGAGAGGTTCGGCTTCGCGGGACCCTTCTTGCACCTTATAGCCACCATGTACGCAAACCCCTCTGCCCAAATTATATCTCCGGGATCCATCTCGAAGTCCATCGCGCTCTACAAGGGCACGAGACAGGGCTGCCCGCTATCCCCCCTCCTATTCAATCTTGCCCTCGAACCCCTATCTAGTCATCTCCGTAATCACCCCAAACTCCATGGGATAATCATAGGAAACGTTGAAACCAGGCTCGCGATGTTTGCGGACGACATTCTGATATTTACCTCCAACCCTCAGCTAGACATCCCATGTATCCAACAAACTTTCACCACCTTCAAGAGCTACTCAGGGCTCAAAATTAACTTCACTAAAAGTGAAGTGCTCCCATTATACCAGGCCCACTCTCCCTCTTGGGCTACCAACTCCCCATTTCAAATAGCCAAGTCATACATCACGTACTTGGGAATTAAAATAGGCAGAACCCCGCACTCCCTCTATCAACTCAACTTTCCTCCAACCATATCAAAGATCATCACACAACTGGACACTTGGTCCAAATTACCCCTCTCCTTCTTTGGCCGATGCCACCTTTATAAGATGGTGTCCTTCCCTAAACTACTTTATCCATTACAAACCATCCCCCTGCTTCTGAAACACCTAGACATACAGAGACTACACAGGGCCCTAACAAAGTTCCTCTGGCAAGGCCGTAAACCAAGAATTGCACTTCAAAAATTATTCCTCCCCAAACACGAGGGTGGGACAAACTTACCAGACACACGGCTCTATAATCTGTCCTGCCTTCTGAGATCTGGTCTGAACTGGATATCCCATAAGTCTCAGTATGCAAACTTCGACCTAGAGTCGCAAATGGTCGCTCCCTATGCCTTGGCAGCCCTACTCCATTGTGAACCAAAATCCATCCCAGCAACACTAAGACACAACCTAATCATCAGAGATACTGCACTGGCCTGGAGGGAAATGAGGAAGAAGTTGGGAGTCCCATCACAAGTTTCCAGACACCTCCCGATACTAGGCCACCCCCTCTTCGCCCGAACTTCTAACCACCCGGTTTTTACCTGATGGGCTGCCAAAGGTCTTACCCACTTCTATCAACTATATGATGCCTCCACGGGGTCCCCCCTAGCGCTACAAACAATTATGGACAAATATGATATTCCCCCTCAACATCACCTTTACATCAACCAAGCCCTTAGTTTCATCAACAGCATAGCTCCTAACAAGAACAAACGTTTTGAATTCTCACTCATAGACTCCTTTGTCGACCTTAAAGCCCTCAAAATCTCATGCCTCTACAAGCCGCTGGCATCCTCTACAGCTAAACCATTAAAAGGCAACCTACTCTCAACCTGGAACAAGGCCCTCTCATCCCAAGAAGCATCCCAAAACATCATCAAGGGTTACAACATAACCAGATCATTCATTGCTAATGAGCTCTGGCGTGAGCAACAATTCAAAATTATGCACCGCACCCATGTCCCTTATAAGAGACAGATCACGGATCCCCTCCAACAGACCTGCCGCTGGTGTACCGAACTCAAGCCCTCACTCCTACACAAGCTGTGGTCATGCCCTAAAATCGTACAACTTTGGGAAGCTGTGGAGAGACTAGCGGAGACAACCACCGGCTTACACCCTCATAAAAACCTCTACCTACTCCTATTCGGATCATACTACTCCCCGACGACACCCCTCTCACCCCACCAGCAGAGAACTTTGCAAACCCACTTACCGTGGCTTACAACGTGCTACATGATTGCTAGAAGAGCTATACTCCGACAATGGATCCAACCCTCTCCCCCCTCCATAAGCTCAGTTCACCAAGAACTAACGATCCTGATGGGCAAAGAGAGCTTGGATTTAGATCTTCAACCCAAGGCTCCCTCTCCTACGAGGCTAAACAAAACCCGTCAATTCCATGACAAGTGGGACCGTTATCTAAAAGCCTTCCCCCCAAGTAAACCCCGTTCACCGATGCCACTAACTCAATCTCACCTGTCATTATCCTTCTAACGAACTAACAACGCAGTGCCTTTAACCTTAGTTGGCTACGAACAGTCTATGGACTCAAGTCACCTCCTTGAACCTGAACGCTTGTTGTAACTCAAGGAGTCTGCAACCCGATGGTCGATCTGATATTGGACTCCCCCCTCCCCCCCCTCCCTATCCACTATAACCTAACCCCCCCCCCCTCCCTCCCCCCCCCCTTGATGGGAGATAACAGTCGCTAATCACCACATTAGTACCTCGAAAGTTAACCCTGTTACCCCATTGAGTCATAGCAGCAGTTACTTAGTGTATTTGTTGTCTTTACTTGTTATGTAATGTGAAAAACATTCAATAAATATTATTTAAAAAAAAAATAAATTCAAATTTGAATTTAAAAAATGAATTCATATTTGAATTCAAAAAACTAATTCAAATTTGAATTAAAAAAATGAATTCAAATTTGAATTCAAAAAATGAAAATGAATTCAAGCTGGAATTGGAAACATACATGAACAGGTAATGCCTATATTTACCCCCCCCCCCCCCAGACTCGCCCCAGTCTTACAGTATTTTATTTTTTTTTTTGCTTTTACTTAGTTCCCGTATAAAGAAAAAAGCTTTTTTACTTCCAGTGAGATTATTTTCAGACTGCTGGGAGCTAAGTTCCTACTTACTTAGGCATTAGACATCTGTGATTAATTTCATTATAAAGCTAAAATTCGGACATTTACGTAATTAGGAAATTGGGATGTATCCGATATTCCAAACCACAACGATGTTCAATGAATCCAAAATAAATTATAATGAAACTAATTGTATGAATTAAAAAATAAATTCAAATTCGAATTCAAAAAATGAATTCAAATTTGAATGCAAAAATTAAATTCAAATTTGAATTCAAAATACAAATTCAAATTTGAATTCAAAATATGAATTCAAATTTGAATTAAAAAAATGAATTCAAATTTGAATTAAAAAAAAATAATTAAAATTTGAATTCAAAAAATGAAAATGAATTCAAGCTGGAAATGAAAACATACATGACCAGGTAATGCCTATATTTACCCCTCAGACACGCCCCAGTCTTGCAGTATTTATTTTGTTTTGCTTTTGCTTAGTTCCCATATAAAGAAAAAAGCTTTTTTACTTCCTGTGAGATTATTCTCAGACTGCTGAGAGCAAAGTTCCTACTGACTTAGGCATTAAACATCTGTGATTCATTTCGTTATAAAGCTAATATTCGGACAACATTTACGTAATTAGGAAATTGGGATGTATCCGATATTCCAAACCACAACGAAGTTCAATGAATCCAAAATAAATTATAATGAAACAAATTATATGAATTTAAATTAAAAAATAAATTAAAATTTGAATTAAAAAAATGAATTCAAATTTGAATGCAAAAAATAAATTCAAATTTGAATTCAAAATACAAATTCAAATTTGAATTCAAAATATGAATTCAAATTTGAATTCAAAAAATGAATTCAAATTTGAATTTAAAAAAATAATTAAAATTTGAATTCAAAAAATGAAAATGAATTCAAGCTGGAAATGGAAACATACATGACCAGATAATGCCTATATTTTTTTGCTTTTGCTTGGTTCTCATATAAAGAAAAAAGCTTATTTACCCCACAGACACGCCGCAGTCTTTCAGTTTTTTCTTTTTCTTTTGCTTAGTTCCCGCTTAAAGAAAAAAACTTTTTTACTTCCTGTGACTTTATTCTCAGACTGCTGGGAGCTAGGTTCCTACTGGCATCTGTGATTCATCTCATTATAAAGCTAAAATTCATATGACATTTAAGTTATTCGAAAATTGGGATGTATCCGATATTCCAAACCACAACGAAGTTCAATGAATCCAAAATAAATTATAATGAAACAAATTATGTGAATTTAAATTAAAAAATAAATTCAAATTTGAATTGAAAAAAATGAATTCAAATTTGAATTGAAAAAATGAATTCAATTTTGAATTAAAAAAACAAATTCAAATTTGAATTCAAAATGAATTCAAATTTGAATTGAAAATGAATTCAAATTTGAATTGAAAAAATGAATTCAAATTTTTATTTAAAAAATGAATTTACATTTCAATAAAAAAAAATGAATTCAAATTTCAATTCAAAAAAGGAATTCAAATTTCAATTCAAAAAATGAATTCAAATTTCAATTCAAAAAATGAATTCAAATTTCAATTCAAAAAATAAATTCAAACTGGAAACATTTTGAAATGAATACAATAAGGTGTAAAAGTGAAATAAGATGACAATACCTACTTCCTACTTTTAGAATAGAAAGGACAATTTGAATTAAAAAAATCAATTCAAATTTGAATTAAAAAAATCAATTCAAATTTGAATTTAAAAAATTAATTCAAATTTCAATTCAAAAAATCAATTCAAACTCAAATTCAAAAAATCAATTCAAATTCAAATTCAAAAATCAATTCAAATTTCAATTCCAAAAATGAATTCAAACTGGAAACATTTGGAAATGAATACAATAAGGCGTAAAAGTGAAATAAGATGACGATTCCTACTTCCTACTTTTAGAATAGAAAAGAATAGAAAGGAATAAAATAGAACAGAATAGAATTTAATAGAAAAAATTATAATAAATTAGAATAGAATAGAACAAAATACAACAGAACAAATATAGCCGTTGATTTGAAAATAACAAATATATGAAACAAATTCGAATATACTGAATGAATTCTGAAAAAATATAATTCTAACATAACAAATGTAACAAAATAAAAGTATTAACTTAAAAAAAAGGAATACAGATAAAAAAAAAAAATCAATTTCTGCTGCAGAATTCCTTCTTACTGGCATCTGCACAAATGCCCCAGTTTTACATACATTGTCCCACCATTTCTACATCTCACCATGCTTTCCCTCTGCTATTCAGTTCAATGCACACCACCAAATCCTTCAAATGAGTCCTGGGTGTATTTTTATGGAACAATAGTAGCAAGGCACTGAACACAGATCCTTGCAAGTCAAATGAATTCAAATTCAAATTCGAAAATTAATTCAAATTGGAAATGGAAACATATTGCAATAAACACAAGAAGGTATGAAAGTGATGATTCCTACTTAACTGATTGTTAGAAAAAAATAGAATAGAACAGAGTTAAAAAAAAGAATATATATATAGAATAGAAAAAAATAATAAATTAGAACAGAATAGAATAGAACAAATATAGCCAACTTCGAATTTCAAATCGATTTGAAAATAAATATATGAAACAAATCCGAAATGATATAAAATGAATTCTGAAAAAATATCATTCTAACATAACAAATATAACAAAATAAAATGATTAACTTAACCACTTCAGCCCTGGAAGAATTTCCCAGGTTAGGACCAGAGCACTTTTTGCAATTCGTCGCTGCGTCGCTTTAACTGACAATTGAGCGGTCGTGCGACGTTGTACCCAAACAAAATTTACGTCCTTTTTTCCCCCACAAATAGAGCTTTCTTTTGGTGGTATTTGATCGCCTCTGCATCATTTCTGATCGCCGCTATAAACAAAAGAAGAGCGGCCATTTTGCAAAAAAACCCAAATTTCTTACTTTTTGCTAAAATTCAAATAAAAAAAAAATATATAAAAAAACATTTTTTTCATCGGTTTTGGCCGATTTATATTCTTCCTCATATTTGTGATAAAAAAAATCGCAATCGGCGTTTATTGATTGGTTTGTGCAAAAGTGGCCGTGTTTACTGATGGTGAGAATTCATTTCTGGGGTTTTTATTTATTTATTTATTTTTTACTAGTAATGGTGGTGATCTGCGATTTTTAGAGGTACTGCGACATTGCAGCGGATATGTCAGACATTTTTGACACTTTTTTGGGACCAATGACATTTATACAGCGATCAGAAATTTAACTGTCCACTGATTACTGTATAAATTTCATTGGCAGGGAAGGGGTTAACCTGCAGGGGGAGATCTAGGGGTTAACTGTGTTCCCTGGGTGTGTTCTAACTGTGGGGGGGGCTGGGCTACCATGGGCATGAGAGATCTAACTGATCCCAGTGACAGGGATCAGTAGACCACCCATGCGGTTCCCCATTCTTTGCCTGTGGCCGCTCATCGCGGCTCGCCGGCGGACATAGGGTCCACCCGAGCCAAGGGCACACTCTTGAGGAGTGTGGCGGGCGCTCGCGTGCGCCCCCTAGCGTCCACTCGCAGATCACCACTTTTTTACGGCGATTCGCACCCAGCGTCCACACTGCCGCCGTAACTAGACGGTGGGCGGTGTGGAACCGGTTAACAAACAAATCCAAAACAAAACAAACGTTTCCGTTGTGCACATCTTTATTAGACATGCCCCCAGAACTAGAAACATAGAAAAGTGACGGCAGAAAAAGACTGAGTAGTTTATCGAGTCTGCCCCTTTTTGGTTTTTTTATTGTTTATCTTTTGTTTTTGTTTGTTTTTCCCATTAACCTTGTTGTCTGACTATAGATTTATATTTATCCCAAGCATGTTTGAAGCCATTTACTGTTGACTGTCTCACAACCTCTGTTGGTAGTTTATTCCAATCATCAACCACCCTTTCAGTAAAATAAAACTTTCTAAGATTATTTTTGAACTTCCCTCCAGTTAGTTTGAGGTCCCCGTGTTCTTGATTTTGGTTTCATAATGAAAAGACTGCCCTCCTGAACCTTATTCACCCCCTTGATGTATTTAAAGGTTTCAATCATGTTTCCCCTTTCCCATCTTTCCTCCAGATTGTACATATTAAGTTCCTGAAGTTGCCCAAGAGCCCTTTCTCTACATGGTACGTGGGCTTAATCTTAGTGGTCACGGTAGCAGCAAAAATTAAATCAACGTACGCATGTTGAGTGGGTCAGAAAGTGGTTGGAGATATATACTCCAGTGGGCAGGGTTTTTCAGGGGTATAACATGGAAAAATGTGATTGCATTGAAAGACGTATTGAATGTGTTTGTCCTGAGATAGAAATTGAAATATTTTAGTCTTAAAAAGACACAATATTATCAAACTTACTGCAAAATGTATCTGATCTCCATGGGTATATTAAAGCTCCAGCCTTTTGGCAAGACAAGACATAACTGGCTATGGCCTGGCACAAGACAACTTGCATTTTTTTGTAGAAGCACACATCAAACACGCAGTCTTTAAAGCTGTCTTCTGGGTCCAACACGGCATGGCAGGCATGAAAAGGCCCATCCTCATCTAGTAGGATACCACAACCAGATTTACTGCTGCGGTACTTTTCTTCCAAATCCGTTTTTTCACGGCAGTGGACCTTATCATGATCAGTGCAGCCACGTACAGTTTTTACTTTCCAACTGTGCCCAAAGATTGCCGGATTGGCAGCAATCTGACCATCCTTCATTACAAACTCATCTCCCTTTGCGCCATCAAAGTTGCCACACAGACCACAAAGCTCTCCAGCATAGGTGCCTGGGACTGTAACAGCAACCCAGCTATTCCAGTTGTAGTAGACCTTTAAACCGAACCTTGTCTGGAGAATAGCATTAGAGGACGCTCGATAGATAGACACCTTGTCCATACCTTTGTCAACTGCAAAAGGGAGGTTGATCAAAAGCCCATTCACCTGTAACAAGAACAGGAGAGGTCACAAAACATTTGAAAAAGCTCTGTGCTTTTCTAAAGCCACTGATATGCTTCCTGATATACACTATATTGCCAAAAGTATTGTGACACCTGCCTTTACATGCACATGAACTTTAACGGTATCCCAGTCTTAGACAGTAAGGTTCAATATTGAGTTGGCCCACTCTTTGCAGATATAACAGTTTCATCTCTTCTGGGAAGGCTGTCCACAAGGTTTAGGAGTGTGCCTATGGGAATGTTTGACTATTCTTTCAGAAGTGCACTTGTGAGGTCAGGTACTGAAGATGGACAAGAAGGCCTGGCTCACAGTCTCCGCTCAAATTCATCCCATCAGGTTGAGGTCAGAACTCTGTGAAGGCCAGTCAAGTTTCTCCACCCCAAACTCACTTATCCATATCTTTATGGACCTTGCTTTCATCACTGGCCGAAATCATTTGGCGGGCTGGTTGTTTTTCAGGGGTTGGGCTTGGCCCCTTAGATCGAGTTATGGGAACTCTTAAGGTGTCAACATACCAAGATGTTTTAGAGAATTTCATGCTCCCAACTTTGTGGGAACAGTTTGGGGATGGCCCCTTTGTGTTCCAACATGACTGCTCACCAGTGCACAAAGCAAGGTCCATAAAGACATGGATGAGTGAGTTTGGGGTGGAGGAACTTGACTGGCCTGCACAGAAGCCTTACCTCAACCTGATAGAACACCTTTGGGATGAATTAGAGTGGAGACTGCGAGCCAGGCCTTCTCGTCCAACAACAGTCCCTGACCTCCCAAATGCTCTTCTGGAAGAATGGTCAAAGAATTCCCATAGACACTCCTAAACCTTGTGGACAGCCTTCCCAGAAGAGTTGAAGCTGGTATAGCTGCAAATGGTGGGCCAACTCAATATTGAACCCTGCAGACTAAAACTGGGATGCCATCAAAGTTCATGTGCATGTAAAGGCAGACGTCCCAATACTTTTGACAATATAGTGTAGGTTTGGAGCTGTTTAAAGCTGAATCGGTTTAAATTGTGGATGGAGCTAGAATGTACACCTTTTAAGGCACCAACCCCCCTTAGTAATGCAGAAAAAACTGTATAGAGTTCTACTATCATCCAGGAACCTTCCACAGATTAAAAGAAGACTCAAAGGGACTTTGGTTGTGCCAAAAAATAGGAGTATTACACATCAGTTATATAAAGGATACAACATTTTTATTACAGATATTAAAAATATTAAAAAGACATGTATGCAATGGACTATATCATCAAATATACAGATTTTGTTTCAAATTTATACAATGATCATTGCACAAGAGCGTGGTACATCGATGCGTTTCAAACAGCTTGCTTCTTCAGGATACAGGCTCACATATAAACAGTTTATTGGCTTCTAACATATATAAGAAGCAGAGAAGGAAGGAATACATTTTGGATGACATTGCTTTATTTTGTTTGGTCTTATTTTGAGGGGGGGGGCACTTTACGCTCCTTACATAGGAGAAGGATCCCTGTAATGGTCCCCATTTATTACATGTTTCTTTCTTTTCTGCTTTTTATATATGTTGAAGCCAATCGACTGCTTATATGTGAGCCTGGATCCTGAAGAAGCAAGCTATGCAAAACGCGTTGATGTACCACACTCTTGTGCAATGATGATTGTATATATTTGAAACAAAATTTGAATTTGATCCATTGCATACGTGCCTTTTTAATATTTGTAATATCTGTAATAAAGATTTTGTATCTTTTATATAGTTGATGTGTAATCAGTGGCGGCTGGTGCTATATTTTTGGAGGGAGAGGCAAACAATACTCCCTACACCCCCCGGACCAGCTACACCCTCCCCTGGTTGGTTGGCCACACCACAGCAAACACTCCCCCCATCCCCTAGGCGGCGGGTGGAGGCTTCTCCCTGCGTCGTCACCTCTTCGGCTTCATAGTGGCTTCCCCTGTGTCTCCTCCTCCTCGGCTGCCAATAGGATCGATTCTCCTCTCGGCCAATCGGGTCTCAGGACCTGCTTCCTGATTGGCCGGGAGGAGAAGCAGGAAGACAATAACGAATATTAATTTGCTATTGTCACACAACTGGGTGGGCTCAGGGCACAGTGCTCTGCACCCCGAGCCCACCCTTTTTTGAAGCTGATTAGAGTCTCAGAGTTAATCTGCATGTAGATTAGGGGCCAGGCGCATGGATTAGGGGAGCAGCACCCTGCGCCCCGTATTGACAGGCTACTGCTGTGTGTACTACTCAGATTTTTCCTTTCATTACTGTGTCTTCTTTTAATCCACGGAATGCTCCTGGATAGTAGAAGAGCTCTATACTTTTTTTTTCTGCATTTAAAGCTGTCATATATAACAGATTAAAATAATGCAGCTCTGTGATTACCTAAATTTGACTTGTTGGTGTCAACATCTTGCAGTTGTTGGTGGTTTGTCAAATATGTACTTCATTTATGGATAATAAACTATCCAAGAACTTACCAGAATCTTGCCTGGGTAACGTCGACTGACTATCACAGAGAGATCATATATCATCACTCGTACTTCAGTAGGGTAAGAGACCAATCTATTAGCTCTGTTTTCATTTTGGACAAGGACTTGGAAGTCCACCAGATCTCCAGTGTTGTTACAGAGTCCTACAAGCAGGTAGACGCAGGTGCCCTGGAAGTCATAATGCACGCCATCGAAAGTGTGATAGTGTGGTTCTGTCGATACTGTGCAAGTACCATAAAAGTTGGGATAGCAGTCTTGGATGCCATTGACCACTGTACAGGTCTCGGTTGACTTACACGTAGTATTTTTACAATGCACATTATTGGTGTTTGGGTTACAAACACATTGCTCCTCACACTTCTCATCCCTCCAAAATGTTTCATTCAGGGCATAATGTTTTCCTTCAAAGTTGCAGCCACACTCGGCTTTGGGTATGCACTTTCCTCCATCCAACACAAATCCATCATTACACTGGCAGGTCTCGATGCATGATGAGGAACAGAATGATGGCTTGATGGTGATATCATTGCATGTTGGTTGACAAGCTTCACCACACTGTTTGTACTGACTGTTGGCAGGACACTGTAAAGCTACGAGCAAGATCAGGCCCACATAAGTAAGGAAGAATAAATAGAGACAAAGACATTTCTCATTCATTCATTTGTTGCCTGCTTATTTATAAAGTAGTAAGTCTAGACAGAGTCAGGAAATTGGCATTTTCTAAAGCAGGGTAGCAATGGCAACCCAATTTTTTCTCATGCCGTTACATCTAATTTATCCTAAATATATTTTTCTACATCATACTGTTGAAGTTTTGAGCTTTCTTCTAGGTCTGGGGGAGGTTTGTAAAAGTGACAGTCAGTCACATATTACTAATAAACTGACCTGATTTGATTTCATATAATTTGATGAAAAACAATAATTGGCCTCTCATTAAAAAACACTTATCTACCACAACACATCGTTAAACAGCAAGGTAATGGATGCTATTTCTGCAGCATCATTTATGAATGGTGCTGCTGAAATAGCCATGTGATGCAAGCTGTCCTAGGATGGCTATAGTCACAGGCACACTGTACAGAGCCAATGTGAGTGGCTCTGTACCTAGGGGTTGCTGTGATTGGCCATAGACCAATCACAGTGGTCACAAATGTAAACATTTTATGTTTTCATCCATGATACCTCTTCTTCCTCTCATTTGTTAGATCCTGATTACTGTACAGGTCATGGCAGACAGGGCCAACTTAATGCATGGACACCACTGGGCCACGCTGAAAGCAGCAGCCTGCAGTGGGCTAATTAGCAAAAAGAATTCTGGTTGGCCGCATGTCCAGTAAAATCACCTTTATTTCAGCAAGTCCATAAAAATATATCCAAAAAACACAAATAGAGGGGAACAGCATCACCAGCTTAGCATTTTGCTACTGTTGCTTGTGTGGGCGGGATTGCCCTGATTCCCACCAGTCCTCCTCCTCTGCCCTCCTCATGTGATGTAAGTGCCTGAGATGGACAGGAGAGGAGAGCCAGTGGGGATCAGAGAAATAAACATCTCACCCACACAAACATAGGTAGTAAAATGCTCCACCTGGGACGATTCTTTCTGAATCCGCTATGGGAAGGTGGGGGGGTGGTGATTTCAATCTGGAATGTATATGTAGCCCATTAACAGTTTCCTAGAACAGATAAGATCTGTGCCAGCACCTTTTCTGCACTGCTCTTCTTGAGGAGACTCTTTCTGTATTGTAGATTGCTGCCCCCTGTACAGTGCCCTCCTGACCCACTTACACTGTGCCCTACTGCTTCCTGTACAGTGCCCTACTGACCCACACATGCTGTGCCCTACTGGTCCCTGTACTGTGCCCTCCTGACTCACCCACACTATGTCTTACTGACCCCTATATTGTGCCCTGCTGACTCACACACACTGTGCCCTACTGCTCCCTGTACTGTGTCCTCCTGACCCACCCACACTGCCCCTTACTGACCCCTATGCTGTGCCTTCCTGACCCACACACACTGTGCCCTCATGTCCCCTGTACTGTACCGTACTAAGTCCTATACTGTGCCCTACTAACCCCCCTATACTGTGCCCTCCTGACATCCCTGTACTGTGCCCTGCTGCACCCCATACTGTGTCCTCCTGACCTCTTTACTGTGCCCAGCTGACTCCCTGTACTGTGCCCTACTGACCCCCCTGTATTGTGCCCTACTGCTCCCCTCCTTTACTGTGCCCTACTGACTCCCCTGTACTGTGCACTCCTAACATCTTGTACTGTTCTCTGATGACTCCTGTACTGTACCCTGTACTGTGCCAAACTGACCCTTTTATTGTGCTCCGCTGACCCCCCTGTGCAGTGCCAAGCTGACCCCCCTGTATTTGTGTTTATTAGTCTTTGATTCATGCCATGTTTTCTTATTATTTAAAATCTATTTAATTGAAAGTACTAATACATATATGTTTAATTCTATCAATTATTTACACTTTAATTCTTGATAGTAGGCGTGTAAATTGGGGCAGGCTGGTAGGGGCCCCAGTGCATTACTTTGCCCATGGGCCTATGACGCTATTAAGATTATGGAAGTATGGGAGGTTCAACAAGCCTATATAGGCACATTAATTCCACTATGTAAAAGCAACAAACATATATGCTAAAATGGTCAATATATCATGTACAATATTTATGAAAAGTCCTGGGTGTGCAGAAATTCACAAATTATAAAAGAACAGCAAAATGAGTAAAGTGTTTATGTATTGCTTCATCTTCTCTATTCGATTAATCTGATTTTGGGTACTACCCCATACCTTATTATGTTCAAAAAGAACAAATAACTTTTGTTCAGCTTTTACTTACGACATCCAGCCAGTGTTCTCCAGTCCTCAATCTCAACATTACTTCTTTGGCATATAGAGGCGTACGCTGCCAGGCTTTGACATAACATTGTCTTGGAACCTCCATTCAAGCAAACATCGTATACACAATTGTCTACATAAATTTTGGGGTCTATTGTTGCGTGGCATCGGCTGAATGGGCCACTCTCTGCAGATATGAGGCCACATTTTTGGTCATCCAGAAAGTTTTTCTCGGAGCCCGGTGGGCAGACTTTGCACTCTCCATTGCAATCGTGCCAACAGGAGTTATCTCCATCGTTCACTTTCCAACTTTCACCAAAATCAACCGGACCGTTTGCCTGAGTGCCAGATGGTTTGGCAAAATCATCTGAAGGATTCCCATTATAGTTGCCGCACATTCCACACACGTTCCGGAAATAGCTTCTGGAAATGTATATGAACAATATGGACGTCCAGTCATACAGCACCTTTAATTGGAAATCAGTGCTAATACTCAAGAAATTGCCAGACTGGAAAATGTTGATTCCATCACTGATTAAAGGAAGTCTTTGACGTATATTGTTCACCTGGAATAAGAAGGATAGAAGAGAAAGAGTGTGTATTTTTCAAATACACAACACAATAATATTATGGTGCAAAAAATATGTGTATATTCTCCACAGAACTCGCCCCAAAAAAGGGCATTCCAAATGTTGGCAAAAACCTCAAGAAATAAAGTCAACAGTCCACATAAAAAAGTTCATAAAATCCCGGTGGTATTGCACTCTCGTTGGCAGCTCCACCTGAGACAGGAACAGGTCTCTGAATGCTTATAAAGTGAACACAAGGGGGTGCCTGCTAAGTGTAGCATAAATAAATATTTTATTGGTACTAAACAGCCAAGTGCAGACTCACACGGCAATCGAATCAACTCACACAAACCGCCTGGGGAACTGCATATACACTATATTACCCAAAGTACTGGGACGCCTACCTTTACACGCACATGAACTTTAATGGCATCCCAGTCTTAGTCCGTAGGGTTCAATATTGAGTTGGCCCACACTTTGCAGCTATACAAGCTTTAGCTCTTCTGGGAAGGCTGTCCACAAGGTTTAGGAGTGTCTACCATTCTTCCAGAAGAGCATTTGTGAGGTCAGGCACTGATGTGGATGAGACGGCCTGGCTAGCAGTCTCTGCTCTAATTCATCCCAAAGGTGTTCTATTAGGTTGAGGTCAGGCCTCTGTGTAAGCCAGTCAAGTTCTTCCACCCCAAACGCGCTCATCCATGTATTTATGGACCTTGCTTTGTGCAGTGGTGCGCAGTCATGTTGGAACAGGAAGGGGCCATCCCTAAGCTGTTCCCACAAAGCTAGGAGCTTGAAATTGTCCAAAATGTTTTGGTATGCTGACGCCTTAAGAGTTCTCTTCACTGGAACTAAGGGGCTAAGCCCAACCCCTGAAAAACAACCCCACACCATAATACCCCTCCGACAAATGATTTGGACCAGTGCACAAAGCAAGGTCCATAAAGACATGGAGGAGTTTGGGGAGGAGGAATTTGACTGGCCTGCACAGGATCCTCACCTTAACCCGATAATGTGTGGGATGAATTGAAATGCGGATCTCATCAAACCTCTGTGCCATTTATGTGACCTCACAAATGGCACAAATTACTACTACATTACACACACACTGAAAAATGTTGTGTAAGATCTTCCCAGAAGTAATGAAGGAGGCTTCTAAAGCTACAAAGGAGAGCCCAACTCCATATTAATGTCCATGGATTTGAATATCATGTCCAACAAGCTCATATAGGTGTCATGGTAGGGTGTCTGCAAACTTTTGGCCACTAATGGATGTGTGTAAGCTTTGTCACTTACCTTTACAAACCCAAAGTCATTTCTCACTACATTTATAACAATATTTTTTTGAGGGTATTCGATCTTGACAGTCACGCTACTGACGAATGAAACTTGAGTGTTGCCTCGGTTCTCATTCTTGGCCTCAATACTAAAATTGGTGAGGCTGCTGTCATAGCCGCAAGTCGTGACCATTGTGTAGGTGCAAGTGCCTTGGAAATCATAAAAATGGCCATCAAAAGTTTTATAATGAGGATCACCGAGTGTGTTACAATTGACTTCGGAGATTGGCTGACATTTTTCAGCCTTGCAGGTTGTCTTAGAATAGACTGTGGGAGATGTAGTTGTAGTTGATGTTTTTGTCTGTAGTTCTGTAGATAAAACATTGCGATAATTCGGTGTTGTAGTTGTAGTTGCAGTTGTAGTTGTAGTTGCAGTTGTAGTTGTAGTTGCAGTTGTTGTAGTTGATGTTGTTGTCTGCGGCTCTGTAGATAGAGAACTGTAATGGTTGGGTGTTGTAGTTGTAATTGAGGTTGTCTGCAGTTGTGTAGATAGAGAACTGTAATGCTTGGGTGTTGTAGTTGTAGTTGCAGTGGTAGTTGATGTTGTCTGCAGTTGTGTAGATAAAGAACTGTAATGCTTGGGTGTTGTAGTTGTTATTGTCTTCAGTTCTGTAGATAAAGAACCATAATGGTTGGGTGTTGTAGTTGTAGTTGCAGTTGTAGTTGATGTTGTCTGCAGTTGTGTAGATAAAGAACTGTAATGCTTGGGTGTTGTAGTTGTTATTGTCTTCAGTTCTGTAGATAAAGCATTGTACTGGTTGGGTGTTGTAGTTGCAGTTGTAGTTGATGTTGTCTGCAGTTGTGTAGATAAAGAACCGTAATGGTTGGGTGTTGTACTTGTAGTTGTAGTTGTAGTTGCAGTTGTAGTTGATGTTGTCTGCGGTTCTGTAGATAGAGAACTGTAATGGTTGGGTGTTGTGGTTGTAGTTGCAGTTGTAGTTGATGTTGTCTGCAATTTTGTAGATAGAGAACTGTAATGGTTGGGTGTTGTAGTTGTAGTTGCAGTTGTAGTTGATGTTGTCTGCAATTTTGTAGATAGAGAACTGTAATGGTTGGGTGTTGTAGTTGATGTTGTCTGCAGTTCTGTAGATAACACATCATCATAATTGGGTGTTGTTGTCTCCAGTTCTGTAGATAAAGCATCGTGCTGGTTGGGTGTTGTAGTTGTAGTTGTTGTCATCTGCAGTTCTGTAGATAAAGCATCGTGCTGGTTGGGTGTTGTAGTTGTAGTTGTTGTCATCTGCAGTTCTGTAGATAAAGCATCGTGCTGGCTGGGTGTTGTAGTTGTAGTTGTTGTCGTCTGCAGTTCTGTAGATAAAGCATTGTAATAATTGGTTGTAAGCCTGTTTGTATATCAATATTTTCTTGCTTAGCAGATGCAATAACCTTGTAACGAAATGCAATAATACAATTAATATCATGACTTTGTGATTTAAAAACATCATTAAATGACCAAGGGCATAGGTGTGCACAGCCTATTGCATTAGGGTGTGCACCCCAAAGCTCAAACACACATTAGTAGTATATTTATGTACATACATACACAGACACACACACTCTTATAGCAAAGCCGGTTCAGTGAAAGAGAAGTACTGTAGCTTCAATGATGGTGGAACTGGCCAGAGGGAGATATTTCCCATCTCTCCACCAGCACACAGAGCAGTAATGCCAATGTGCTTGGAGCGATTAGGGTGTGCCAAGGCACACCTGGCACACAAAAAAGAAAAGGACAGAGGGGGGAAAAAAGAGGAAAGAAACCCCCTAAAAAAAAACGGTCATTGGAACGCATTTAATGAAAAATATGAAAAATATTTATTAATAGTGGACAAGCAATACAAAAACACATGGGATCAGGGATTGGATCTTCACCAAAAACACCTGGCACACACCCTGAGCACGCCTATGACCAAGGGTTTGTTTCAACATTTTTTGTTCCATTGCACATCATAATGTAATTATATGGTTTACAACTCTATGATCCATGTTGCTGTTATTGTTATTACCTGTATTGCCGCAGGTGACAACTCCATTTATTATCTGACATATATCATTTATTCCACAGCTGGTAGTCTCACAATCCAAGATGCTTGGTGGTGTGCATGAGCATATTTGATCGCAGTCCTTGGATAAGACATGTTCTTCTAGCTGATTTTATTAGAAAGAAGAGAGATCAAGAGAGAAGAAATGTGCAATGGGTATCCTTCAATTCCATCTCTAATTATTCTATATTATTGTTTAATGTTGGGTGAACGGTTCGTCCCGAGGATGAGTTTGGGCTCAAGATTGGCCGTTTGCCCCTTTGGGGAACATCCAAATTTGCCAGGTGTTCGGCGGGTGTTCACCCTGCCGAACGCCCTGCAATGTACTGCACGCTGCACAGTGCATTCTGCGCCCTGATTGGGCAAAGCTTTGCCCAATCAGGGTGCAGTAAAAGCTGGTTGTTAAGGTGCAAGACTGGATTCCAACAAGCCTCCTTCCCACAGGCCCCACAACCATAGCCCAGGGTTGTAGGGAAGAGACTCTTGTCCCCATCAACATGGGTTACCAGCCCTGAGACCTCTCCAGCCACCTGTTTATGGATCATGACCCGGGATCTCTCCAGACACTTGCCTGGACTACCAGATCCAGCCTACCTTACTGTGGGAGGGATGCTGTCCAGAGGCCAAGCACAATGTATTGTAGTCTACTATAAGGCTTAATGAAATAGTGACTCCTTTATGTATTCTGGTCCTATAGAGCAGTGGTTCTCAACCTCAGTCCTCAAGTACCCCCAACAGGCCATGTTTTCAGGTTTTCCTTTTTCTTGCACAGGTGCTTTAAATCAGAGTCAATGGCTTGGTACTTTGGACAGATATTTTATCTACGAGAAATTCCCAAAACATGGCCTGTTGGGGCTACTTGAGGACCGAGGCTGAGAGCCACTGTTATAGAGTTCGACAGAGACTGTGCTGTACTTCCACCTAGTTTCCTCACTAAATAACATAGGCATTGCTCTTAGCAGTCCCTGCTTGCATAGGTTGGTTTTATACAGAAATCGTGCTCTTTGTGATCCTAAAGGCTGTTATATAAAAAGAAAAATTAACAAAAGTTATATTTACACGCTCTGTGTAATAGTTTTTGCACAGAGCAGCCCCAATCCTTGTCTTTTTGGGTCTTCCTTCTGTGGTCCTTACTCTTCCTCCCTGTGAGTGCCCCTAGTAGCAAGCCTCTTGCTATGGGGGCACTCGAGAAGGCTTGCTTCCAAGCCACGCTCCTGTCAATGGAGATTGTCCATTCACACACAGAGCATGGCACAGCCCCATTCCCGCTCTTTACTCATTGGCTCCCTGGCTGTGATTGACAGCAACTGGAACCAATGGCTCCTGCTGCTGTGTGAGTCAATGAGGAGGGAGAAACCCGGGAGAACAGCTGCTTTCATGCACATCGCTGGATGGAGGTGAGGCACAAGCAGTGGCGGCTGGTGCTCCCTTTTTTAGGGGGTGGAAAACAAACCTCCCAGCCTGCCCCCATCCTCCATCCCGCACTACTTACTCCATCAAGGTTGAGGGCAGCTTCCCCTCTGCTTCTCCTCCTTGGTGGCTTCACGGGTGGCATGGGCAACTTCCCCCCTGCTTCTCCTACCGGTCAATATGGTCACTTCTCCTCTCGGCCAATTGGGTCTTAAAACCCACTTCCTGATTGGCCGGGAGGAGAAGTGGGAAGACAATAGTGAATATTAATTCGCTATTATCACACAAGTGGGTGGCCTTGGGTGCAGGGATCTGTGGCCCAAGCCCACACTTTTTGAAGCCAATTAGAGTCTCCGACTCTAATCATGTGCTTGAAAAAAATGCGCCTGGCGCACTGCACGGAGATTAGGGGCTGGGCGCAATGAAGCGGCCCCTAATGGAGCACCCGCCAATGGGCACAAGTAGGTATGAAAGGGGGGATGGGGGTGCGCTGCACCCAGAATATTTGTTATCTTAATGCATAGAATGCATTAAGGTAAAAAACCTTGAGCCTTTATAACCATTTCAAAGCTACCCTCTATCTGATCGTTTGAGCAATCCCCCTACCTGTTATACAAACCTTGTAATAAATTCCATTTCCAAAGCAGCCACACTTGTCCATCAGAACACAACTTTCCCCATCAAAGAAGTAGCCATCATTACATGAGCATCCCTCAGAACAATAGGAAGGCAGCTTGTATGGGTCGGCAAATGTGGCACAATGTATAGCAACAACATCAGAACAAAGATCATATCGGCTGTTGGGTGCACAGTGGAGGGCTGTTCAAAACAAAAATCAACATAAAACAGAGAGTTCAAATGTTGGAAGCTGAACTCCAAGAAAACAAAAAAATCTTCCTTTCAGTGGGGCTACCCCAAGGATTAAATGTGTGTTTATGTGGAGGGTACCTGGAAAAATATTTTTACTTACCTGATCCATTGCTCCCACAGGATCCCTCCATGCAGCTAGGGAGGCTCCCGCCACCTATTCTCCCCAACACTCCACCTGGTGCATGCCCTTTACCCCATAACCCAGCATTGGATGTGAGGACACTAAGGGGCAGTCCACAAGTCAGAGCGTAGGGGAAATAAGAAAGTGTGAGGTAAGGAAACTGCTTTTTTCTGGTACCCTACACAGGAACAAGCATGTAACTCTTGAATTGTGGGGACAGTCTTACCACAAGGGAGGCTTTTTTTCACTCGGAGATAGGCCTTTGCCAAAACAGCACACAGTCATAGTAAAGAAAAAATGTTCCAAAATGCATAGAGGATTTGACTGCATTCACTGTTTATCCTCTAACATACCACAATCTGGGCAACGTATCACAATGTCAAGTTAGTTAAGATTTTATTTGGCTCAAATATCAAGCTGCTTGCTATGGGGGCACTGGTGCTTGCTCACTCCTGAGCTCTGCTCTATGAATCCATAAGACACATAGAGCCAAGGCTCGACCCCAAGCAATCATGATTGCAATCATTGTTGTGCCAAGCTTTTTATGAAACATCAGGTGCATTACACAAGGTATTAGGTAAGTCACAGCTACAGCTCTCCAATCAGCAATGCTTACACTCCCTGTTGACTGGAGAGTTCTTGTTCCAGTTCAACAGGGGGCCTATTTGATCTCTGCAAGGAGACCACTGCTTCCACATAGAAAAATGGTTCCTTCTTTGCAGCAGGGGTACCTAGTGAAGACTGAAATGTTGTGGAGGCCTCTCTTGCCCCTCTTTCCCAACACTCCTGAAGGTGGAGACAGAGAGTGTGAGGGCGTGGAGTGGCACGTGTGCCGGAGTAGCTGACTGGTGATGTCCGCACTTTAGCTGGATAGTGATGTCCGCACTTTAGGTGGGTAGAGCTGTTGGTCGCAGTGCTCAGGACAGGATGCAGAAACAGCTTGGCACCAGAGCAGGAGATGCAAATGCAGGACCAGGAAAAAGGCAGTGGTCAGCAACAGCCAGGCATTGAGGGACCAAATTGGCAGAAAGAGAAAGTCCTGGAAGCAGGCCAGGGCAAGCAGGCCGAGGTCAGAGTAATTAGATAAACAGGATGGAGGCAAGATGAGAAGCAAAGTCCAAGGGGAAGCCAGGTCATGCACAGGTAAGCAGGTTCAGCAGATCAGGTCTCAGGAACACAAGGATAAGCTGAAGACAATTCAGAAACTGCTCATAGGGGCAGACCAGTTTAAATAGGCTGCTGGGTGCCAAGCACATATGTTAGTTCTTATGTATAGGTCCACATTGGTTTTCTGGTGCTGGGAATCAGGTTTACATTACAAGGGGACAGGCTTTTCTACTTAGAATATGGCTGTTTCTAAAGAAAACAAAATGTAAGGGGTTGAGTTTCTAAACCTGGAGCACTGAGAATCTGGAACAGCTGTGCATGGTAGCCAATCAGCTTCTAACTTCAGATTGTTTCAGTTAAAGCGGTAGTAAACCCATCCATTTAACAGTTTAAAAACCAGTTCCATTTCCGGCACATGCCGGAGATGTAACACTCCCATTGGTTGTGCTCCAAACCAAACTATCAAACCATCCAATGGCTGGTGTCATAGCTGACCACATGTGCAGCATCATGGCAGTTGTAGATTAAACAGAGGCCAAGATGGCAGCTTCCTTGGCTGAAAATGATCAGAGGGTTTACTACCACTTTAAGCTTTGACAATAAAACTTGGAAGCTGATTGGTTTCTCTGCACAGCTGCACCAGATTTTGAACTCTCCAGTTTTAATTAATCCCCCAGGCCAATTATTTTGATGCCCCTGGAATGTAATTAGTTGACTTAAACTGAAACTTTACTTGAACCAATACCAAGAACTGGTTTCCATTTTTCGAACAGTTTTTTATATAAATCCTTTTTTTAATGTATATTTTTTAAATTTTTTATTTATTGCATCTTACTCACGGCAGAATTTTTCAGTCCTCCATTCCTGAATGATGACATCGGCCATTTGACACGCTGATACATAACTCAGAATACTCTGGCACAGAACCGTTAGGTCTCCGAAACTGGAACACATGTCCAACACACAATTGTTAAAATAACTATCTGGACTTATAACAAGGAAGCAAGGACTTAATGCCGGGGAGGAATTTAGGAAGCCGCAATAGGAATCAGACTTGAATTCTTCCTGCTTTTTGATGTCACAAACCGGGCATTTGTTTCCAGGTTTACCACACCCATCGTGGCACTTTTCCCCTGGAATTGGTACCTTCCAGGATGCCGCAAAGCTAACGGCCTCTGGGGCCTTGGTCTTGTTTGGTTGTTTATAGTCATCTGTCTTTTCACCATTGTAATTGCCACACAAACCACTTAACTGTGCTTTATAATTCCCCGGAACCATGACTACCAGTCTATAGGTTAAGTCATAGCTGAGCTTAACGCCAAAATCTGTGACAAGGTTTACTTTATTGCCATGCTGATAAACCATGATCTTGCCATTTTCTAAATTTATTGGTAGATTGTGCCAAATGCCATTGACCTAGGGGAAAAATTGGAGCAGAATGTTGAATATGCAATAAGCTTTTTTAAATTCTAATAAAATAAAGTCAGCTACACCTATAGCCATTTTATCTTTGTATATAATTGATGCAACAGGTATATTCTCAGGGACCCGAAAAGTGGGATTTTCCCTCAGGAACCCCTGATCCCATCCTTTCTTTACAAATGGTCTTTAAGAAGGTGTCAATCTCTTGCAATGAAACCACCCAGCTAATCAATCAGGTAAAGGCAACACCATCATTTAAGCTGGCATGTTCCTCAGTCAAACCAAGCTTATGATTCCACTTGCAAGCAGTCATTCAAAATTGAAATATACCCAGGGGAGGGCTGGGCTTGGGGGCAAGGTGGCACTTGCCCCCCAGGCCACCCTAACTTACATTCTAAATGGCCGACGGTCGCTGCCCGCTCACACTTTTTCTTCTTGTGGAGGAAAGAAGCAGGGGCCAGGGGCGCAGCCACCAACTAACTGCAGGCAAAGGGGGGCGCCCAGGGCTGGACCTACCATGGAAACCGCTGGGCCCATTGGGCTGCCTGATTGTAAGTGGGAGTTCCCCGCTCTTTGTAAAGTCCTACCTCCTGGACCAGCTTCTATAATAGACAGCACACTGGTGATGTCTATCATAGGAGCCGGTCCAGGAGGCAGGACTTCATATGACAGCGGCCGTGCCAGGTAAGCGGGAGATCCCAGCTCTGTGTAATCCTGCGGCTCTCATCTCTCTGCAATGCAGGCTGCATTGGATGGGCACAGGTGAGGCTGCATTGCTGAGCACTGATCAGACTGCATTGATCAGGCTGTGCTGATGGGCACTGGTGAGGCTGCATTGATGGGCAATGATTGGGCTTCATTGATGGGCACTGATCAGGCTGCAAGGATTGGCACTGATCAGGCTGTGCTGATGGGCACTGGTGAGGCTGCATTGATGGGCACTGATGAGCTGCATTATTTTTGGTAAACCTCCTTTGTTGCTATTAACATTAAATTATGTTACCACATTGTATCATATTTGTCTTGCTTCATAACATCAATATCCATTCTAAAATCAAGTGGGCATGGATGGTGAGCTGATTCGGTGGTTCAATGGGCCACTTGACTAGACTTGCCCCCCAGGCCTAAGGCTGCCAGCCCTCCCCTGAATATACCTATATCTACTTGTCTCAAACAGAACTTTTTTTTTTTAGCTGGAAAGAGCTGGTACTCCATACCAGCATCTCCAGCCCTGGCTTTGTGCTCATCAACATTCTCCTGTTACTTTTGTAGCACCCCATTGTGTACATAGTTGGGTAGTGTAGGCAAATCTATTTGGGTTTCACTACAGCCAATGGAGCCAGGATTAATCGGGGTCATGTACAGGTCAGCTGGCAGGCTCTGAGGGCTGAGCCTCTGTCTCCTCCCCCTGGCTTCTGGAAGCTTCCATAAAGTTTCAGAACTTAGTGAGGGGAGAGATGTAGATAGAAGCCTGAATGTTTATAGGAGCTTAACCAATCTCTGGGTGAGGATGGCCCAGAAGGGCGGAGAGTTTGCCCATAAATGCTCAGGAGCCTGGCCATGTGGAGAGAGAACCCAGGCCTTCTGAGGCCGGGAGAGGACCCCTGTGCTGGGTGGGCTTCAGGAGCCTGGCCATGTGGAGAGAGAATCCAGGCCTTCTGAGGCCGGGAGAGGACCCCTGTGCTGGGTGGGCTTTGACTCCAGGCAGAAGATGCCAGAAAGAGAGAGAGAAAGATGGTGTGCTGAGAGAAAGGAGGAAGAAAGCTGAGGGGAGCCATCACCCCCTTCAGTCTCATCTGGACTGATTGAGACAAATGGGACCTGAACAGCAGGAGGATCAGGCAGAAGTCACCATTTATGCTGCAGGACTTAAGGGACTGAGTGGGTAACCTCTGCCTGTTTTACCACCCAAAGCCTATAGTGGATAGGTAGCCAGGTGCAATCCCCAGCTAGTCATTCAGAAGGCACAGTCACTTGCCAACCTTCAACACCTGCTTGGGATAATCTTGTGCTAATGTATAAGTACTGGGATCAGGGAAGGATTTTACCAGGCTGATGAAAGTAATTTCCCCCAGGAACACAGTCCAGAGTTTGTGCTAAATAGGCAGAGTAGTCACAGTGGTCCTCAAACCTCTTCTACACATTTCACCCCCCACTAAGCCTACATGGAAGATTGAGGCTAACTGCTATATTATGCTAGCTTTCAGAGGGACAGCATACTGGCATTTTCAGGAAAGACTAAGGTACCTAAAAACAAAATGGGACTTGTGGCTAGCCAAGATGCACAGTCATCCCGGAGGGAATACAGTCTGGGATCACTCAAGTTGTCCTCAAAGTTCTAAATTGAGCAGGTTCTGGGCATCCCATAACCATTCTAACCCCATTTAAGTTATTTACCCAAATAAATTACAAATACAAAGCCCTTGAACTGGTTTTCTGACTACGTGCGTCTGCTGAAAATTCATGTTGCCTGGCTGTGCAGACAAAGAGCGACCCAAAATCCAGCGGCTCCTAAGGGGATAGAGCTACACAATCGTAAACAGAAAAAAATGGCTGATTAAGCTTTCCACTACTTGCTCCCTTTGCCATCAACTGAATGGGGCCTTACCTGCACATGTGGCAGTGAAAATAGGACAGAGGCTCTGACCCCTTCCTTTGTCTAAAAACAAAATAAAAACTTGTGTCGTCTGTAAAGTATTCATTTGGTTCATTCTACAATACCTTAATTCTTTTTTTCATGTCTTGTTGAAGAGATACGATGTAACCGTAAATGGATACAGCAACCAATGCTTTCCCCAGTTTCTCATTTTTCACAGTGATGACGAAGGGTATTAAATCGCGATTAGATGTGTTGGCTTGGACAAGTACGTAGGTGCAGGTGCCATAAAGATTGAAAGATAGCCCATCAAAAGACGTATAGTGGGAACCACCGTACACAGAACACTCAGCCAATCGAATTGGTTGGCACTTCATGACTCCTTCAATGACTTTGCACTCCTCGTACGGCTCACAGGAGAAAGGCTCACAACTAAACTCCACATTCTCTGTACAACTGCACCGCTGGGTGCAAAACTGATTGAGAAATGTTGTATCAAGTTTGTAATAGACGTTCTCATGAGTGCAGCCACACTGTTCGATGGGGACGCAGTAATCGCCATCAAGAATAAAGCCATCATCACAAACGCAACCCTCAGAACACGTTGGGTTGCAATCCAGCGGTGAAGAAAGAGTAAAACATGTTGGGGAGCATCCAGATGCACAAATGTCATAGTGGCTATTTGGACCGCATTTTGGACCTAAAAAAAATAAAACCACAAGAGAACTTCAATGTCCTACAGTGAAATGTTTTCTCCTAATGAAGAAAAAAATTAATATGAATTGATCAGTCTTGGTTTTCCAAGCCATTTGTTTTATCGCAGGGACCGGGGCGAATCTATCTCTGCTGTTAGATTCCCTCCTTAGTGCCATCTTCACAAATGCCCCAGGTTTACGTACATTGTTCCGCTATTTCTACATCTCGCCATGCTTCCCCTATGCTATTCAGTTTACTGTGTACCACTAAATCTTTTAAAAGTGTTCTGGGTCTATTTTTAAGGAACAGTAGTAGCAAGGCACTAGAAAATAGGTCTTTATTTTAGGCTAATTTCTTAAATTTGGTGGCTCTCCAAAAGGTGGGGGAGGACCGAGAGAAACAGGTTACCCAACTTGGAAAGTCCATGTATAGCTAAGCTGAAAACAGGCCAAACGAATGCCTAAGGCCTCATACACACGGGCGTATCTAAAAAAATAAACAAAACGTCGGGTCCAACGTCAAGGAAAAAAAGTCGACGTTTTTCGGCGTTATGCATTGGCGTTTTTGAGCGTTAGTGAGCGTCGGCGTCAATAGGCGTTTTTTAAAAAAAATCCTCCTTCTGCTATTTTTCAACCTAAAAACGTTGGCGTCAAAAAACGCCGGAAAACGCCGGTACAATATTAGGTGGCGTTTGATGGCCTTAGTTGGCGTTTGTTGGCATATTGTGGCGTCGGCGTCAAAAAACGTCAAAACGTTACAGCCTCAGAACGCGATGGCCATGGGTTCTACTTTCTGCTCACTAACGCCGACGCCACCTACAGCTCAGAAACGCTGATGTTTTTATGGGGCCATTGACTAACATGGAGAGCTGCAAAAAACGTCAGAAAACGCCGGCGTCAAAAAACGTCCGTGTGTATGAGGCCTAAAAGTCCAAATTCTTTTGTTAATTCCACAAGTGACAACCAGAAAGCAAAACTCAACTAGTGCGTTCTAGGTGCGAAAAGTTACCCTTCTTCAGGGTTTTAACAATGTGTCAAAAGTATCCGGTGGACTCCAAATAACCACTCCCTGATCTATAAATCTAGACCAGGAGATTAATAAGTGAATGAGCATGCCTGTGGCTGCTGCAGAGCAATGTGTAATCAGAGGGACTTTGTGTTTTTTGTTTCAGTTATACTCATAGGTTAGGCGTGCGCGCATTGGGTGGCGGATGTGCCTGGGCACACCCTAATCACCCTGTACTGTGCAGATTCCCCCTGCTGTCTGGCTGCAGAGAAGGGGACTGGGGAATCTCTGTCCTCAGTCTCTTTCTCTGTCTCAAAAGTGAGACATCAGGGGTTTGGTTAGACCCCTGATATTTCACCAAAGCCCCAGCAGGGCTCGTAAAAAAAAATTAAATATAATATTGTAAAATATAATAAAAAAACATTTTTTTTTAAATAAAAATAAACTACTGACACCTAGATCTTGTGGTGCACACCATAATGCAATAGGCTTTGCACACCTATGGTTATACTAGTTGTGAACTTGATACTCTACCCCAGTGTTTCTCAACTCCAGTCCTCAAAGCACCCCAACAGGTCATGTTTTCAGGCTTTCCATTATTTTGCACAGGTGATTTGATCAGTTTCACTGCCTTAGTAAGTACCACAGCTGTTTCATCTGAGGGAAATCCAAAAAAAAGGACCGGTTGGGGCACCTTGAGGACTGGGGTTGAGAAACACTACCTTCACGCCAATAAGAGCACCCCATTTTGTCATACACAAGTGTATGTCCAGTCAATGCCCAAATTTACCCCTAAATATAGGCGTAACTATAACCTGTAGGGCTCCATGAAGTGCTGACCCCCGGTCATGGCCCTTCCCTCCGAGCCTGGGGACCTTCTCATTGATTCAGGAGCCCTTTACTCTCATTGCAGGGCCCTTTATTACGGTCCTGCAGTGGGATCCTTCCACATGTTCTGCAGCAGGCCCCTTTCCACACGGTGGTGGAATGCCAGGGCTTGGTCGCAAGTGTGACCTTTGCGACCCTGGTAGTTCAGCCACTGCCCCCAAACCTTTGCCTCCCCTACTAGAACATGTCCCGTGTTTCTTTTTCCCTCAATGCTGTTGCATGAAAAAGCTGTTAATGCTCTTTGTGACGTCATTATTTGCAGAAGCAGCTTGCTATTGTATGAGCCACACCTTCAGAACTGCTTTTCCCAAGAGCCCTTTCATTCACGACACAGTGTATGGTCAGGGGTCAAGTCAGCAACATGGGCAAAGAAATCAATGCATGCATGTGGAATGGGACACCCAACACTTGAGGATAGTTGAAGTTCTATAGTCCAGAAGGAAGTGCTAGTTGAGACTTAAGTACAATAAAAGAGTCCTAAGCATAAGATAGGAGCTCATTGGACATCTGGCAGATATTTTTCTTTACTTAGCAACTTCTAAAGTGATAAAACTTAGAAAAATGTGCATGCATTGCAAAGATTTGTGTTTTTTTTTTTTGCTCTGACAGATATTTTAAGAAAGTAACATATTTTTTCATGTCTTAAATTATACAATATTATTAAACTTACTGCAAAAATGATCTGTTCTCCATAGGTATACATGAGCTCCAGCCTCTTGACAAGACAAGACATAACTAACTATGACCTTGCACAAGGCATCTTGTTGTTCCTCGTAGAAGCAAGCATCAAACACGCAGTCTTCAAAACTACCTTCTGGGTCTATCACGTCATGGCAGTCACGAAAAGGTCCATCCTTATCTATTAGGACACCACAACCGGATTTACTGCTGCGGTACTCTACTTCCAAATCTGCCTTTTTAGGGCAGTGGGCCTTATCATCTTCAGTACACCCATGTATGTTTTGTACTTTCCAGCTTTGTCCAAAGATTGTCGGATTGGTAGCGATCTCACCATCCCTCATAAGAAACTCCTTCCTCTTTGAACCATTAAAGTTGCCACACAGACCACAAAGCTCTCCAGCATAGGTGCCTGGAACTTTGACAGTAACTCGACTGTCCCAATTGAAGGAGACCCTTAAACCAAACCTTGTCTGGAGAAGAGCATTAGAGGATGCTCGATAGACAGACACCGTGTCCATACCTTTGTCAACTGCAAAAGGGAGGTTGGTCAAAATCCCATTCACCTGTAATGGGTAAAGGAGAAATTACAGCACATTTTAAGGAGTTACTATGTTTCTATAGCCACTGAGATGGTTCCAGATATAGGCTTGGAGGCATTTAAAAGTGAACTCAAGTTTGTGAATACTCATGACTTGACTCATCCACCTTACCAACCACTTAGTGTCTTCCAAACTTTCGGAAAAAAGTCCAGGTTCGGTACCGAACTTGACCCGAACTTTACCCCGAACCCCAATGAATTCAATAGGGACCCAAACTTTTCGGCACAAAAATGACTGTAAAAGAGTCCTAGAAAGTGCTAGAGGGCTGCAAAATGCTTTTAGAACAATAATCTGTCCCTTACAGCAACAGCAGGAACCTCTCCCTATAGAACTAGGAGATGATTTTAGAGCAATAATCTGTCCCTCTAAGCAGTAGACTCTACCTAGTCCAGTCAGATCATTCTGTAATGCAGGATGAGATCTGCAATCTGTCCCTAAAAGCAGTAGTAGTAGTAATCTCTACCTATCTAGCTATCTGCAATCTGTCCCTAAAAGCAGTAGTAGTAGTAATCTCTACCTATCTAGCTATCTGCAATCTGTCCCTAAAAGCAGTAGTAGTAGTAATCTCTACCTATCTATCTATCTGCAATCTGTCCCTAAAAGCAGTAGTAGTAGTAATCTCTATCTATCTATCTATCTGCAATCTGTCCCTAAAAGCAGTAGTAGTAGTAATCTCTATCTATCTAGCTATCTGCAATCTGTCCCTAAAAGCAGTAGTAGTAGTAATCTCTATCTATCTGCAATCTGTCCCTCACAGCACCGGCAGCATCCTCTCCCTACACTACCCAGAGAGCATGTGACATGCAGCACTGTGACTCCAGCCTCATATAGAGGCTGGGTCACATGATGCACTGGCCAATCACAGCCATGACATTAGCAAGCATGGCTGTGATGGCTTCTAGGGAAAACCAGTGAAACGCTTGTTGATTGGCTGCCTTGCAGCTATTCAACATGCGTGATCAAAAAAAAAAAAAAAAAAAAAAAAAAAAAAAAATGGTGATGTCACCTCTAATTCCTGTCGCCAGACACACCAATCAGCGCAAATTGGAGTTACCGGGTCTCTTTTAGGAATGAATCTCAATATGAACGGGGCTTAAATAAGCTGCCATTAAACCAAACAAACAATCTCTAAAAGATGCACAATATTAAGTATCTGAAAGTCACCGCCACCAACATGTGCAAAAAATAGCGCTCCAATAAGTCCCAAATCAATTTCCACACAAGATAAAGCTGGAAAATAGTGGGTAAAGTTCTCAGGAATCACAAGATATCTTGCTGTGATGGTATGTTCCAATCAAATACCCGAACTCAGAACTCGAACCCAAACTTTTTTTCAAATGTCCGGGTCACGGACACCCCAAAGTTCGGTACAAACCCGGACTTTACAGTTCGGGTTCGCTCAACTCTACTAACAACAACTTACAAAGCCATCCACATCTCGGCCCCACAGCTGGAGATGTGCACATTTTTTAGTTTCAATTCAGATTGGTGTGTGAAGTTAATAATTTTGTTTCGTCATATTCCTTATGCTGGAATGATTTCTTTTTGGAATTTTGTTATACAGTATATTCGGATTCCTTTTGTATATTTGCTATTTTCGAATCGAATTTGAATTTGAAAATGAATTTAAATTTGAATTTGAAAAAATTAAACACATGGAAAAATGGAAACACATAGGTAAGCAAACAAGCAATAAATACAGTGAGGTATAGAAGTGAAATAAGGCTGCTATAGAACAATTCCATTCTATTGTATTCTATTCCTTTATATTCTGTTCTATTCCATTCTGTTTTATTCTATTCTATTCTTTTCTACTCTATAAAGCAACCTAAGTAGGAACCATCATCTTATTTCACTTGTATACCTTACTGTATTTACTGCGATATGTTACCATTTCAAATTCGGATAATTTGTTTCATTGTTTTGGGTTCGTTGAAATTCATTACTATTGGGATTCTGAAATTTAGATACATCCGAATCTCTGAATAAAAAAAAATGTTCTAATGTTATTTCGTAAGGAAACCAAGCACTTGACAACCCCCAGCTACATCACCAAACTTGTCTCAAAATTCCAACCAAAATAATTGACCTCTCCCACCTCCCAACCTGGGAGAACCCCCCCCCTCCATTCTCCATTTTTCTCCCTCTTCCTCTTCTACTGTGTTCCCTTTTACCTCTCACCCCCCCCCCCCCCCCACATTATCTGACTCCACCCCCCCCCTTTTCCATTTTTTTGTGTTCTAGGTTTTGTTTATCCCAATTTTTGTGGATTGCTCCACACTCCAGCCCCTCAGGCACTCCGTCGGAGGTTACTGTTGTTTGACAGTTTACGCCTCTCCATATGTGTATTTTTTATGCTGTTTTATGTTATGCTTACTGTTTATATCCCCTGCACTGGAATATTACAGCTGTATTCTTTCTTACATCTCAATAAAAAACATTGTACCAGAAAATACCAACCAAACTGTTCTATTTGCTCCTCAAAAGACCTCCTACTCTCTAGCTCCCTCATCACCCCATATTCACCTCCAGGATTTCTCTAGAGCCTCTCTCATCTTCTGGAACTCCTTATTCTAATATTCCAGACTCTCTTATACTCTATCCATCTTTAGGCAATCCCTGAAACCCCATCTTTTTAGAGAAGCCTAACTTCTAGCTAATAAACTTTTTTTTTTGTTCATCCCCACAGTTACTACCTTTTGCAGTGGTGGCCTGTCCATACGGGGTGCAGGGGTGCGGCACCCTAATCCATGCGCCCGGCCCCTAATCTACATGAAGGGTACTGGATGCATGGATTCCAATGGGATCTTTCGTTAGGAACGCGTTTAGAGCCTGGGGCTCTAATTGGCTTAAAAAAAAGGTGCTCTCGGGGCGCAAAGCACTGCGCCCTGAGCCCACCCACTTGTGTGACAATAGCGAATTAATATTCGCTATTGTCTTCCTGATTCTCCTCCCAGCCAATCAGGAATCCTGAGACTCGATTGGCCAGGGATTCTCAGGATCCACTTTCTGTTCAGCCAGGAGGAGAAAGAACAGCCCTGGAGTGAGGTGTCCATGGACGGATCACCCGCAGCCACATCCAGCACTCCAACTCGGACAGTGGAGAGAGGAGGAGGGGAGATCACAGCGTCTTCCCGGGTGGACTCGTCATTTGCCTCCTAAGGTAAGGAGGCCCTCTGCCTTTCCATTCTGTCTGTCTCCCGCCAGGGGGGATTGGTGGTGCTGGTGATCACTGTCTTCATGTCCATCTCCTTTGGGGGGGTGACCCCCCATGTCTCCCGCCGGGGGAGGGGTCAGTGTTTGATGGTGCTGGTGATCGCTGGCTTCATGTCCATCTCCTAAGGGGGGGTAACGGCCCCCCTCCCCCCAGTCTCCTGCCTAGAGGGGTGGCGTTCGTTTGCTGCCCCTCCCAAAATATTGAGCATCAGCTGCCACTGACCTTTTGTATCACTCGATCCACCCTCCCCTTATATTCTAAGCTATAACAAGCTGGGCCCTCTGATTCCTTTTGTATGGAACTGTACTGTCTGCCTTTATATTGTAAAGCACAGCACAAATGTTTGACGCTATATAAATCCTTTATAATAATAATTCTAATAATACAATAAAATACTCAAATTAATGCAGCTCTTTTAGGTGCCTAAATTAGAGTTGGCATTAACCTCTTGCACTGAAAGGAAGAGAGGTAAAATCCCCACAGAGTCCTATGGTAGTAATGAGAGAGACAACCTCAGCCTGGGCTCCCACCAGGCCACACCCCTAACTCATTTCGGTCCACCCCTGGAGCTTAGTCATGGGGATCCCCACAACAAAGCCCTGGGGGGGCGGAGTGAAACACATTTACGGGTGTGGCCTGATGGGAGCCCAGGCTGTTTTTGTCTCTCTCATTACCACCATAGGACGTGCGGCACTAGGGATTTTTCCTCTCTTTCTTTCAGTGACTACAGAAGCTGGGGCAAGCTCCATCCCTCGCAGCGGACGCAGTATCATCCACACTATTACCCACAACGATAGAGCCAAAGCGGCACACTGTGGGTCACATTAACCTCTTGCAGTTGGTGTTTTGTTGGTGGTTTGTAAAATACGCACTTCATGTATGGAATGAGAAAATATCAGAGAACTTACCAGAATCTTGCCTGGGTAACGTCGACTGATTATCACAGAAAGGTCATATATGATCACCCGTACTTCAGCAGAGTAAGAGACCAATCTATTACCTCTATTTTCATTTTGGACAAGGACTTGGAAGTCCACCAGATCTCCAATGCTGTTACAGAGTCCCGCAAGCAGGTAGACACAGGTGCCCTGGAAGTCATAATTCACACCATCGAAGGTGTGATAGTGTGGATCCCCTGATGCCGTGCAAGTACCATAATAGTTGGGATAGCAGTCTTGGATGCCATTGACCACAGTACAGGTCTCAGTAGGCTTACACTTAGTATTTTTACAATCCACTTTCTTGGTGTTTGGGTTACAAATACATTGCTGCTTACACTTGTCATCCCGCCAAAATGTTTCATTTGGGGCATAAAGTTTTCCCTCAAAGATGCAGCCGCACTTGGTTTTGGGTATGCACTTTCCTCCATCCAACACGAATCCATCATCACATTGGCAGATCTCCATGCATGATGAGGAACAGGATGATGGCTTGATGGCGGCATCATTGCAAGTTGGATTACAAGCTGCCCCGCACTGTATGTAGTGACTGTTGGCAGGACACTGTAAAGCTGAGAGCAAAGGTGGTCAGGTTCATGTAAGTAGGAAGAATAATAGAAACAAAGCCATTTTTCATAACTTCTTTTGTTGCCTGCTTATTTTGGGTCAGGAACTCATAAATTGTTTAAGTGGATGTAAAGGCTAAAAGCAGTGGAGGCTGTTGCTCCATTTTTTGGGGGGGTTGGCAAAATAATCATCCACCACCGCCCCCCACCACCCTGTTCGGTCAGTCTGTCAGTCAAACCCCCCCTCGGGTGGTCTGTCAGTCATTATGCCCCCGTTGCTTGGTCGATCGGCAATACAACACATAAACCCCCTGTCGTTCACCAATCCGTCCGCCCACCAGATCCATCTAGGTTGCGGGAAGCTTTGGTGACTTCCCCCTGTGTCTCCTCCTCAGCGGCTTCCCATTGCTTCTCCTCCTCGGCGACCAATACGGTTGCTTCTCCTCTCGGCTAATCAGGTCTCAGGACTTGCTTCCTGATTGGCCAGGAGGAGAGTCAGGAAGACAATAACGAATATTAATTCTCTATTGTCACACAACTGGGTGAGCTCATGGTGCAGTGCTCTGCGCCCAGAGCCCACTCTTTTTTGAAGCCATTTACAGCCTCAGGCTCTTATCATGTGCTTCTAAAAGAAAACCCTGCATGTAGATTAGGGGGTGGCACCCCTGTGCCCCTAATGGAGTGGCCACCGCTAGCTAAAAGTTTTTTACCTACATGCATTCCATGCATGAAGGTAAAAAAACCTTCATGTATGCAGAAGCACCCTCAGCCCCACCAATACTTACCTGAGCCCCAACTCGATCCAGCAATATCTCAGCTCTCTCAGGTCTCTCCCTCCTCACTTTAACTTTATATAATTCGAAGAACAACTACAAATTATTATTAAATAATAATAAATAAGTGCTCCCTTTAAACTTTAAATCCTAAGTGCAATCAATCAGCTTTTTTACCTACATGGGAAAACATCTCGATGGGAACACAATGGAATGCTGTTTATCACTAAATGATACACATTGCTGGCTCCTGAGGAAGTGAACGTCCATGAAATGCGTTGGACCATTGGAAATTTACATCTTGTGATTTGACTGTACTACTTTGTATAACAATTCATTTTAACCACTCGCCGACCGCACACAGTGCTTGTAATCTTTCCTCATAGCTAAGGTCCCCCAGTCCCTTAATTAGCTTTTTTGCCCTTCTCTGAACCCTTTCCAGTTCCAGGACATCTTTCTGAGGCCTGGTGCTCAGAACTGGACGGCATACTCTAGGTGCGGCATCACCAGAGACTTGTAGAGTGGGAGAATTATTGATTTATCCATGGAGTTTATCCCCTTTTTTGATGCATGACCATATTTTGTTGGCTTTGCTTGCAGCAGCTTGGCTTTGCATGTCACTGCTGAGCCTGTCCTCTGCTAGGACCACTGGGTCCTTTTCCATCCTAGATTCCCCCAGAGGCTCTCCCCCTGGTGAGTAGTTTGCATTCATATTCTTGGTACCCAAATGCATTATTTTCCATTTTTCTACATTAAACCTCATTTGCCACTTATCTGCCCACCCCATTAATATGTTCAGATCTTCTTGCAGGGTTTTCACATCCTGTGGAAAAATTGTTGCCCTGCTTAGCTTGGCCGATAATTTCTCCATAGGATGTGAAAACCTTGCAAGAAGATCTGAACAAATTAATGGGGTGGACAAATAAGTGGCAAATGAGGTTTAATGTAGAAAAATGTGAAATAATGCAGTAGGGATAGGGTTAGGGATCTCTCTTAAAGGTCAGGAGGCGTGGTCCCAAAAGTCAAAGGTCAGGGGACATGACTCTATTCAAGTGTGCTTGCCAATGTAAAAAAGTGATTCCGGCAGCGAATTGCCTTAGGATTATTTTTAGAGGCGCTTCCCGCTTTTCGAGCTCACCGTAGCCACTGGTAACCTCGTTCCAATCCCATGTGGCCGATGGCTAGGCAGGAAGTCAAGAGAGGGCAAGATAGCCCCCTACTCCACTCTATGCCCTTGGAAGACCGAAGCGACCCCCGATGTCACTTCCGGTTCTCCGGTTTAAAGACATGATTTTTTTTTTTTTTAAAGTCAATGGGTCAAAAATGTTGTTTTTGCTTTTAAGGGTAAATGAGAGATCTGGGGGTCTTTTTGACCCCAGATCTCTCAATAAAGAGGACCTGTCATTCTTATTTCTATTACAAGGGATGTTTACATTCCTTGTAATAGGAAAAAAAATGAAACAAAAATAAAAATAAGTGTCAGTGTAAAAATAAAAAATAAAATGTAAAATAAATAAGGATAAAAAATGAAAGCGTTCCCATCCCTCCGTGCTTGCGTGCAGAAGCGAAAGCATGCGTAAGTTGAACGCTACTCAACGCTTTTGGGGAGACCTGGGATGGCAGGTCCAACATTAATTCATTGGTTCTTTAGGCCAAAGGCATTCAAATTCTCACAGATGGACTCCAAAATTTTGTGGGAAGCCTTCCCAGAAGAGTGGAGTGGATGGGGTCTGGGGTGGAGCAACGTGGTATACTCCATACTAATACCCATGGTTTTGGAATGGCATGTTTGACAATCTTTTGTATTGATGGTCAGGTGTCATGAGCTCAAAAGAAGAATGAAGTACATATATATATAATATTGTGCAATCATGGAAAGTCTTGGGGTCTGAAGGGTTGCCAAGCTATTAAAGAAAAGCAAAGGGAATAAAGAGTCCATCTATGGCGCAACACCTGGATGTTCGCGTTCGGCGGGTTCGGCCGAACTTTCCGGAAACGTTCGGGTTCGGTACCGAACATTATCCGAACTTTACCCCGAACCCCATTGAAGTCAATGGGGACCCGAACTTTTCGGCACAAAAATGACTGTAAAAAAGTCCTGGAAAGTGCTAGAGGGCTGCAAAAGGAAGAAAAATGGGAGATGTTATTAGATCTGCAATGTGTCCCTCACAGCAGTAGTAGTAATCTCTACCTAGTTATTAGATCTGCAATGTGTCCCTCACAGCAGTAGTAGTAATCTCTACCTAGTTATTAGATCTGCAATCTGTCCCTCACAGCAGTAGCAGTAATCTCTACCTGGTTATTAGATCTGCAATCTGTCCCTCACAGCAGTAGTAGTAATCTCCACCTAGTTATTAGATCTACAATCTGTCCCTCACAGCACCCACAGCATCCTCTCCCTACACTAACCTGAGAACATGTGACATGCAGCACTGTGACTCCAGCCTCATATAGAGGCTGGGTCACATGATGCACTGGCCAATCACAGCCATGCCATTAGTAGGCATGGCTGTGATGGCTTCTAGGGAAAACCAGTGAAACATTTGTTGATTGGCTGCCCTGCAGTTATTCAACATGCGTGATGAATTACAAGAACCAGAACCCGAACATTTTTCTCAAACGTTCGGGTTCGGATTCAGGACACAGACACCCGAAAGTTCGGTACGAACCCAAACTTTACAGTTCGGGTTCGCTCAACTCTACTCTTACACAATTAATGAAGATTTGTAATGTTATATTTAAAATGAAAAGGTAACTTCTGTCCAGTTTATACTTACGACATCCAGCCAATGCTCTCCAGTCCTCAATCTCAACATTACTTCTTTGGCATATATAGGCGTACGTTGCCAGGCTCTGACATAAAAGTATCTTGGAACCTCCATTCAAGCAAACATCGTATACACAATTGTCTACAAAAATTTTTGGGTCTATTGTTGCGTGGCATCGGCTGAACGGGCCGCTCTCCGCAGATAGGAGACCACATTTTTGATCATCCGAAAAGTTCTCAAAGGGCCATGGGCAGAGTTTGCATCCTCCATTGCAATCGTGCCAACAAGAGTCATCTCCATCTTTCACCCTCCAACTTTTGCCAAAATCAGCCGGACCAGTTGCCTGAGTGCCGGATGGCTTGGCGTAGTCATCCGAAGGATCCTCGTTGTAGTTGCCGCACATTCCGCACACATTTTGGAAATAGCTGCTGGAAATGTATACGGCTAACATGGAATTCCAATCATACAGCACCTTTAATCTGAAATCAGTCACAATATTCAAGAAATTGCCAGACTGGAAAATGTGGATTTTATTATTGAGACTTAAAGGGAGCCGTTGACGTTTATTATTCACCTAGAGCAAGAGGAAGAGAGGAGAAAGAGTTTGTATTTTTCAAATATAATCAATACTGATACAATAGATCACCAAAAGTGTGTGGGCGCCCCTAAAACTCCATAAAGATATGAATTGACCGGTTTGGTGTGGAGGACCGTGATTGGCCAGCACATGGCCCCAACCTTACTAAACCCCTTCGGGATGAATTGGAGTGCAGATTGCAAATCATGTCTTCTCACCCAACTAGCCATGTGCAATTTGTTTCGTTCCGAATTCGTTTTTTTTTCGTCAAAATTCGGCATATCCGTTCCTACGGAAGCATCCAAATGAACAAAAGACTTTTTGACAAATTTTTTTGAAAACAAATTTTCTAAAAGAAGGAAAATTCGAAAGAAGGAAAATCCGAAAATTCGAAAATCAGAAAGAACGAAAATCCGAAAACAAGAACGAAAATCCGAAAGAACAAAATATATTTGGATAATTTTGTTTTTCGTATTTTCTATTATGATAAAATTAACCATTATTATAGTTTTTTTTTAATTATTATTATTATTAACATTTGGATATTTTTGCTTTTCATATTTTCTATTATACAGTAATTAAATTATTAACCATAATTATAATTTTTCTTATTATTAGTATTATTAACATTTGAATAATTACATTTTTCCTATTTTCTGTTATACAATAATTAAATTATGAACCGTTATTAAAGTGAATTGGAGTGCAGATTGCAAATCATGTCTTCTCGTCCAACTAGCCATGTGCAATTAGTTTCATTCAGAATTTTTTTTTTGTCAAAATTCAGCATATTAATTTATACGGAAACATTCGAATGAACAAAATCATTTTTGACAAATTTTTTTCGAAAACAAATTTTCTAAAAAGAAAGAAAATCAGAAAGAAGGAAAATCCGAAAATTTGAAAATCAGAAAGAAGGAAAATCCGAAAACAAGAACGAGAATCCAAAAGAACAAAAAACATTTGGACAATTTTGTTTTTTGTATTTTCTATTATGATAAAATTAACCATTATTATAGTTTTTGTTTAATTATTATTATTAACATTTGGATAATGTTGTATTTCATTTTTTTTATTATACAGTAATTAAATTATTAACCATTATTATAGTTTTTCTTATTATTAGTATTATTAACATTCAGATAATTTCATTTTTCCTACTTTCTGTTATACAGTAATTAAATTATGAACCATTATTAAAGTTTTTTTTTTATTATTATTATTATTATTATTAACATTTCAGATAGTTTAGTTTTTCCTATTTTCTATTTTACAGTAATTCAATTATTAACCATTATTATATTTTTTTTTATTATTATTATTAACATTCGGATGATTTCATTTTTCCTATTTTCTATTATACAGTAATTAAATTATTAACCATTATTATAGTTTTGTATTGTTATTATTATTATTATTATGTATTAATAATAAATAATAATAAAAATAATAATAAAAAATATAATAATAGTTACAAACTATTATTAATAGGTATTGGAATTTCCTTTCAAATTTGGCTAACTGTAAGTGAACATAACGAATACGAATTTATCCGAAGTTACGAATTATCCGAAATCATGAATGCTGCATCCATACGGGTGGAACATAACAAATTAAAATGCATCTGAAGTTACAAATTATCGAAATAATGAATTAGGCCTCACACACGCGGGCGTATGTTAAAAAAATAAGCAAAACGTCGGGCCCGACGTCAAGAAAAAAAAACGGCGTGTTTTTCAGCGTTAGTGAGCGTCGGCGACAATAGGCGTTTTTTAAAAAAGAAACATCCTCTGCTATTTTTCAACCTAAAAACATTGGCGTCAAAAACACCGGTTAACGTCGGCACGGCGTTAGTGAGCGTTTTGCGGCGCCTTGGAACGCGCTGGCCGTGGGTTCTACTTTCAGCTCACTAACGCTGACACCCTCTACAGCTCAAAAAATGTTGGCGTTTTTATGGGGCCATTGACTAACATGGAGATCTGCAAAAAACGTGGCGTCAAAAAAGTCCGTGTGTATGAGGCCTTACGAATAATCCAATAAACGAAAAAAAACAAATGAAACAGAAAAAAAAAAAAGAATTTTTCGGCTGTGCACGTGTCTACATCCAATATTTCCACAGACACACTCCAAAATGTGGTGGAAAGCCTTCCCGGAAGAGTGGAGTCTGTTGTAGCAAAGGGGTGGCTATTTCCATGTGGTCCATGGTTTTGAATGGAATCTCTAACAAGCTCATATAAGTGTCATGGTAAGGAGTCTACACATTTTTGGCCACTTTGGTTATTGGTTTGGTTAAGCTTGGTTACTTACCTTTACAAACCCAATGTAATTCCTCACCACATTTATAACAATATTTTGATTATCTTGAGGGTATAGGATCCTGACAGTCACATTACTGACGTAGGAAACTTTAGTGTTGCCTCGGTTCTCATTTTTGGCCTCAATACTAAAACTGGTAAGGCTGTTGTCACTGCCGCAGGTCTTGGCGATTGTGTAGGTGCAGGTGCCTTGGAAGTCATAAAAGCGACCATCAAAGGTCTTGTAGTGAGGATCGCCGACCGCATGACAATTGGCTTCAGAAATCGCCACGCAGGTAGGTACTTCATCGAGCATCTTGCACTTTTCTCTGGCTCGACATCGTACATCGCTGCAAGTTGGCTTTGAAGAGGCCATGGTAGGTGGTGCCTTTATTCCTGAAGATTAAACATTTTAATAATTTGTTGAAAGGCTGTTTGTAAAATGTGTTAAATAAAACTTTTCTTGCTGAACCGATTAAAAAAAAAAACTTGTTGCAAAATATATTAAAGCAATTATTATTATTACTTATTACGTGATTTAAAAAATATTGGCTTTGTTTCAACAGTTTTGGTCAATGAGAGCTGTGATCCAACACATACCCGATGAACTGTAGAAATCTGACCCAGGGAAAGATTAAGGCCCTAGGTCCTCCTTTCTCAACCTTTTCAACATGGAGGAACCCTTGAAATAATTCTCTGGTCTCGGGGAACCCCTGCTAAAAACGAGAAATCTACAACTCATGATACATTAGTGTGATCGTCAGAGGGAAGAATGCTCCTTACACTTGTGGTCATTGGGAAGAATTACCCCCTTACAGATAGCTAAAAAGATCAATGGTGTCATTGGGAATTTATCTGAGAGGTAGAAACTGACCATTGCTCAAGGAACCCCTAGCAACCTCTGGAGGAACCCTGGTTGAGAATCACTGCCCTAGGTGATGAAGCAGCTCAGCCTATCCCAACCCTTATTTTACATTTACATTAATAGGGATTTC
Organism: Glandirana rugosa; assembly: GCA_018402905.1. Classification (NCBI taxonomy): domain Eukaryota; kingdom Metazoa; phylum Chordata; class Amphibia; order Anura; family Ranidae; genus Glandirana; species Glandirana rugosa. Next base: position 521,735 of record BLSH010061550.1, read on the forward strand.
AATAGCTACAGAGAGGTCACCCTCATTTGTATTGTCTGTACCGACACAGCCCCATAAGTCACCAACTGCATACATGTTCATCCTCCTTTGTTGACAGTGACAGGGAGGTGTGAAGCTTTGACCATTGTGTTGTTCCACGGGTTTCCTGCAGAAGCATGAAGTTCGTAGCTGGTCCCCTGGGCATCCACCTACAGTGGAGGTTGACCACTATGATCTTTTGGAAAGAATTGGGGGGGGGGGCAAAGTCTCTGTGGCCTTATTACAGTTTTCGGTATAATTATCTAAGTAAGAATTAAAGGCCATGAGAATCAAGGGATTATACTAGGGGGAGTACAACTGGGGGAATCCATAGTGAAGGATCTGGGGGTGTTGGTAGATCATAAGCTTAATAATGGCATACAATGCCAAGCTGCGGTTTCCAAAGCAAGCAAAACCCTTTCTTGTATTAAGAGAGGTATGGATTCCAAAGATAGAGACATAATTTTTCCCCCCTGTACAAATCATTAGTAGGACCTCATCTGGATATGCAGTTCAGTTTTGGGCTCCAGTTCTCAAAAAGGATATCAGGGAACTGGAGAAAGTGCAGAGAAGGGCAACCAAACTAATAAGAGGCATGGAGGAGCTCAGCTATGAGGAAAGATTAGAGGAACTGAATTCATTCTCTCTTGAGAAGACATTAAGGGGGTATGATGATCAACATGTACAAGTATATAAGTGGTCCATATAGTGAACTTGGTGTGGAGTTTTTTACTTTAAGGTCATCACAAAGGACAAGGGGGCGCTCTTTATGTGGAATAGACTCCCTCCAGAGGTTTTGGGCAGCTCAGTTGATTGCTTTAAAAAAGGCCTGGATTCTTTCCTTAATGTAAATAATATAACTGGGTACTAACATTTTATAGGTAAAGTTGATCCAGGGTGAATCTGATTGCCTCTCAGGGGATCAGGAAGGAAGTTTTTCCCCCGCTATAGCAAACTGGATCATTGGCTTTGCTGGGGTCTTTTGCCTTCCTCTGGATCAACTGTAGGTGAATGATTGTATTAGGGATTGTATGGTTATATATGATTTTTCAATTTTTTTTTGGTTGAACTGGATGGACTTGTGCCTTTTTTCAACCTGACTAACTATGTAACGATCAAGGCCTCAAGCAAATAAAATTGCCTGCTTTTAGACCACAAAGAGAACGCTTGACAATGCTAGATACTTTATTCTTCCCATGACTTTTGGGTCCTGGGGTTGCCTCCTGGCTCCACCACCCCAAGTCCAGTGAAACAGAATCAGAAAACAATGTAGCATATGATCAACTCCACATTTAAGGGGCAAACCTCAATGATAAAAGGCTAACAGATCAGCCTTGAAAATGGATATTTTTTTTTTTCCTAGCGGTGCAAAGTCAATGCTTTTCAGGACAAATCCACTGCCCCTTTCATCAGGGAGGTTTGTTGTATTCTTCCTGAGAGTAAAATAATTCAAAACCCAATTTATGTCTGTTTGTCAAGGTAGCAGATATACACATCGGGACTGGACCATAAAAAAACACCAGTCTTTACCGGTTAATAAAGGTCACCGCAGGCATCGTGTGGCAGAATGATTTCTTTTTTATAAAGTTTTCAATTGGCCACATGCTCACTATAAAGTCCTTGAAATCTCTTCTTTTATATTGAGCTATGAATGTGGTGGTCAGCAAAGTTCTGAGTGGTTCGATCCCCTTAAGGATCAGCCCACGATCACTGTGGCAGGTTGAGGTGTCCACCACAAAGGAAAAGAGGGAAAGAGTGAGGTGGGAGAGCCTTTATAGTGTAGTAAGTTGGTTGACTTAGAAATGATGATTATCTCAAAAGGTCTATCAGTAGGGGGGAAAAAAAGATAAAAATGGAAATAACTTACACCTGTTGGGCTGTGGTCACTCTATGGCAGGGGTAGGCAACCAGTAGCCCTCCAGCTGTTGTGGAACTACATTTCCCATGAGGCATTGCAAGACTGGCAGTTACAATTACTCCCAGAGGCATGATGGGACTTGAAGTTCTCCAAACAGCTGGAGGGCCCCAGGTTGCCTATCCCTGCTCTATGGGGTAGGGACATGCAACCTTCCATATGCGCTGGTACGTTTCTCCACTCAGGGTGAATGTATTTGCTCTCGATGCCATAGGGGTCCTCAGGCGGGTGTTGGAAACTAGGTGAGTTCAGGGAGATCTAAAAAAAAAAGCCTGTTGATGATCTGATAGGCAGAAGCGCCCATAGGCATCTATTTAAGAATCTGGCAATGAAGATCTGGTTTAATGCAACTTGATGTTCATTTAACCAGACGAGGCTGACTTATATTAAAAGACAACTGCAGGCACCTCTGCTGATTGGCTCACAAAAGGGCTTTTTTTTAGATCTCGCTGAACCCACCTCGTATTACATTGTTAGTCAGAAGAAAGACATGTCGATCAAGCTCAACAATAATGAGAATGCCTGTATTCACAGAACCCTAAACTACTTAGGGGTGCTAAACTCAATTTCAATTTTTGTCTGGTTGCTCTCAAAAGGCCAGTTGTATCTGGGGTGCACTATGCACAAAGTGAAGGGTTCAGGAGTGCGCTATGTACAGAGTACAGGATGATGCCGAATACAGAGTGCAGAGTTCAGGAGTGTGCTATGTACAACGTGCAGAGTTCAGGGACGCGCTGTGTACAGGTGCAAGGTTTAGGGGTGCCCTATGTAGAATGTGCAACCCCTACCTTCTCCCCCAAAGCTTCCTTGTATCTGGCCCAGCTCTAGTACCTCACTGTGTGGGCGGCTCTGCCTCGCCTTGCAGGGAGACCGTTCTTTCTTTTCATTGTTTTTTAACTTGACTTGGTTTAAGTCTCTGGCAGTTCCTCTACAGCAAAGCTCGGGTTGGGAGAGAGAGAAGCAGCACAAGGAGCAAGTCAGTTGTGCTGCAGGGGTCGTGTGCTTACAATCATCGGTATCAGTACATATGAAAACAGCCCACTTCTGGTATCCGACTGAGCGTGATGACATCACGTGGCCCCACCCCTGAGATGTTTTGTCAGGTGACCATGACTTTCTCAAAGGGAAAGGCGCAATCACGTGATGAAACGCACCGGAGCAGGGCCATGTGATGTCATTACACACAACTGGAAACCAGAAGTAAGCTGTTTTCACATGAACTGATACTGATGATTCTGCTTAAGGGAGCAATACATGTATTTAAGGAGTGATTATTCTTTATGCACTGGATTTAGCCAGTCAAGTTCCTCCACCCCAAATTCTCTCATCCAACTTATATTGAACCAAAGTTCTTCTCCTCCAAATTCACATACACTATATTGTCAAAAGTATTGGGGCGTCTGTTTTTAAACGCACGTGAACTATAATGTCATCCCAGTCTTAGTCCGTACGGTTTAATATTGAGTTGGCCCACCCTTTGCAGCTATGACAGCTTCAACTCTTCTGGGAAGGCTGTCCACAAGGTTTAGGAGTGTCTATGGGAATGTTTGACCATTCTTCCAGAAGAGCATTTGTGAGGTCAGGCACTGATGTTGGATGAGAAGGCCTGGCTCACAGTCTCCACTCTAATTCATCCCAAAGGTGTTCTATCGGGTTGAGATCAGGACTCTGTGCAGGTCAGTCAAGTTCCTCCACTCCAAACTCGCTCATCCATGTCTTTATGGACCTTGCTTTGTGCAGTGGTTCGCAGTCATGTTGGAACAGGAAGGGGCCATCCCCAAACTCTTCCCACAAAGTTGGGAGCATGAAATTGTCCAAAATGTCTTGGTATTCTGACGCCTTAAGAATTCCTTTCATTGGAACTAAGGGGCCAGGCCCAACCCCTGAAAAATGTCCCCACCCCATCATCCCCCCTCCACCAAACGGTTTGGGCCAGTGCACAAAGCAAGGTATATGAAGACATGGATGATGGAGTTGGGGGTGGAAGAACTTGACTGGCCTGCACAGAGTCCTGACCTCAACCTAACATAACACATTTGGGATGAATTAGAGTGGAGACTGCGAGCCAGGCATTCTCGTAAAACATCAGCGCCTGACCTCACAAATGCACTTCTGGAAGAATGGTCAAACATTCCCATAGACACCTCCTAAACCTTGTGGACAGCCTTCCCAGAAGAGTTGAAGCTGTTATAGCTGCAAAGGGTGGGCCAACTCAATATTGAACCCTACGGACTAAGACTGGGATGCCATTATAGTTCACGTGCATGTAAAAGCAGACATCCCAATATTTTTGACAATATAGTGTATATGAATTTGGAGGAGAAGAACTTTGGTTCAATATAAGTTGAGATTACCATGTTGAAGACACGTTTTGGTGACACATGGACATTTATTTGTTTGATTTTCGCACCTGCATTTAAAAAGATGAATTTTTGTGCGTATATGTATGTAAATATGAAATATTAATCCGAATGGCAAAGCATAAGAAATATCTAGGCAAACTCACCATCTGTGCATGCGCCAATGGATCCATAACTGCTAATGGTACTCAATGAGAATCCATAAGACAACAGCAAGAAGGGTGAAGAGGCAGTGACCGCAGACAGTTGTAGGGAAAGACCTAATTGTATTGTTGTCCAAGAATATTCTGTTCCTGGCATTTTATTCCAAGTTACATCTAAAATTTTCCCACTGTTAAACAGTATGTCAGGAGCATCAGAGGTTACCGCAATGATCACGGCAAAATTCAGGTAAGTGCTAATAGTTGATATGCTATAGGATGAGCAGTATTTGTTAACTGGTGGAACTGCCATAAAAACCTGGCCGATCACCCTTGCCAGGCCTTTTCCATGGAACAACACTTGGATTCTTGCGTTGGCTGAGATATTAATTGGTTTCAGAGGTCCGACGTCAATCTTCAACATTTCTCCAGCATCAAGAGTTGACTTGAATCGATTTTTTGATCCTAGGTCTGAATAGTATTGAACGGTTGTCTTCTGCGAAGCTAAAACGTAAGCTACGTCAAGAACTGTTTTTAGAGTAGGCGCGACAATAACGTTTGTACCCCAGCAAGTAACCGGCGTCAGCTGTTCGTAGATGTGGTTGCAAAACAACTTAGTTCCTATGCACGAGTGACCACTCAACACAGCCACAGGTTTCTTAGATTTGATCCGGGTACCTGAGAGGTCCTTTGTACTTTGTATTTGGATAGCAGTGTAAGAGGACAAACTAACGGTGAGAACCTTTTTTGGTCCATATTTCTCACCTTGGTAAATTACCGTTACCACTAGGTAGATATCCACAGTGGTGGACTCTTCTGTACTCACCACTGCAAACTCCTTAAATCCACCAGTTAACCCTAAGTCTAATCCTGACGCGGACTCCAACCCTAATCCTAACTCTTTCCCTGACTGTTTCCCTGAAAATTTTCCTGACTCCAACCCCAACCCTTTTCCCGGCTCTTTCCCTGACTCTTTTCCTGACTCTTTCCCTGACTTTTTCCCCGACTCTTTTCCCGACTCTTTCCCTGACTCTTTTCCTGACTCTTCCCCTGATTCTTCCTCTGACTCTTTTCCTGACTCTTTCCCTGACTTTTTCCCCGACTTTTTTCCTGACTCTTTCCCTGATTCTTTTCCTGACTTTTTCCCTGACTCTTTTCCTGACTCTTTCCCTGACTTTTTCCCCGACTCTTTTCC
>BLSH010061550.1:535332-546342 GCA_018402905.1 Glandirana rugosa
GGTATTAAAATGTCAACAGTGATCTTGTCCTTGTCTCCCCTTTATTAGGTTCCCCCTGTAAACAGGACCACTGTTGATTCTACGTGTACCGTATTTAGTTGTCACCAGGACAAATGTCCCCCTTGGATTATTTCCCCTCTGTTCCTGTTCTAGTGACAACTGTAAAATTATGGAAGCAGGTCTCAATGTCCCCCCTATATAAATTAGAGTCCCCCTTTATATCAAGGTTCCCATCAATGCTCCCCTTACATCAAGGTCCTTACAAGAGCACCCCTTACATCAAGGTCCTCATGAGAGCCCCCATTATTTCAGTTTCCCCATCTAAGACCTCCCTTACATCAAGGTCCTCATCAGAGCCCCCCTTATATCAGTGTCCCCATCAAAACCCTCCCTTACATCAAGGTCCTCATCAGATTTCCCCTTATATCAGGGTCCTCATCAGAGTCCTAAAGATAGTACCCCCTTACATCATCAAAGTCTCCATGCCTCCTTTACATCAACATAATCAGTGGGGATTTGGGGGGGGGGGGGGATAGAAGTGGAGGCCAACTGATCTGAACACTTACACCACTTACCCTGCCCTCCCTTACATCAAGGTCCTCATCAGAGCCCCCCTTATATCAGGGTCCCCATCAAAACCCTCCCTTACATCAAGGTCCTCATCAGAGCCCCCCTTATATCAGGGTCCTCATCAGAACCCCCTTATATCAGGGTCCCCATCAAAGCCCTGCCTTACATCAAGGTCCTAATCAAAGCCCTCCCTTACATCAAGGTCCTCATCAGATTCCCCCTTATATCAGGGTCCTCATCAGAGTCCCCTTTACATAAGGTTCCTAAAGAGAGTACCCCCTTACATCATCAAAGTCTCCATGCCTCCTTTACATCAACATAATCAGTGGGGATTTGGGGGGGGGGTTAGAAGTGGAGGCCAGCTGATCTGAACCCTTACACCACTTACCCTGCCTGCGGGCTGGACAAAATCTCTTAGAGGGTTGGATGTGGCCCACAGGTCATAGTTTGGCAACCCCTGTTCTATGTGATTACTGAAACTTAAGTCTCTCTAAATATAAATAGGGATGGGCTTGCTGTTCGAGTAGATCGAAAATAGGACATTATGGGGCATTCATGGGAACTTCGAGCGCCCCATATTGCATTCCAAAAAATTTAAAAAAGGGCGTAGGGGTCCCCCCAGAATCCAAAGCAGATCCTTATCCAAGCATGAAGCCCTGGCATGGCAGGAGGGGGGTGGGTACGAGCAAGCGCCCCCCCCCGGACCATACCAGGCCACATGCCCTCAACATGGGGAGGATGCTTTGAGGTCATCCCCAAAACACCTTGTCCCCATGTTGATGGGGTGAAGGACCTCATCCCCACAACCCTTGCCGGTGGTAGAGGATAGAGGAATAGACTGTAATACTTTCCTTATTCCTCTTTCTTGCAGGCTTCTACTATGCTATAGTCCCTCAAAACTTTTCTTCTAAGGTGCTCTGGCCAGTGGCCAGTGGTCAAACTCTGACGTCATCACATCTCAAGACAGAACCAGCAGTCATGCATTTTACGTGAGGATGATGAGGACCCAACCACAACCCGGAGCATCAGAGAGAAGAAGAGAGTGGTGGCTGCATGGGGATTGAGAATTAAGGTATTACAGATAAAGTTATCATCCCCCAGACCTAATGAGAATTTTACCCATGCGGGTGGGAGGGGGGCACTGCAAGAGCATTTTTTTGTTAAAGAGGAACATGAGCTTGACACTAAAAGGTAAGTTCAGCTTCATATCCCCCCCCCCCCCCAACACCTCTAGACATGTTTTGGTGGGGGTGAGCAGGTACCTAGTTTTGGTACCCACTTCCACTTCCCTTCGGTGATTCCAGCAGAAGTTGGCCTCCCTTCCTGCTTGCAGCCTCTTGGGACACATCTCAGGTCCCCGAAGGCTGGGGGACCAATCACACAACTCAGCTCACACATGCGCGGTGGGAAGCTGTCTGGCTTCCCACACTAAACATGCCGGGGACCCAAAGAGCGGTGAAGAACTGGCCCCAGGTGAAGATGGTGCAGGATCCTTGGATAGGTAAGCGTCCTTTTATTAAAAGTCAGCAACTGCAGTAATCTGCACCTGCTAACTTTTAATTCTTTTTTTTCAAACAGGATGAAGAACCAGAGCTCAGCTTTAAATATTTTTTGGAGTACAGGTTTTGTTATTTGCTCAAACCTTAACTTTCCTAGTTACAACGAGAAAATAAAAAAAATTGTGAATGGTAATAATGAGTTCATGACTTACCTGATGGTGAGGAGCATTCAGTCCTGTGACTCAGGACCTGTAGAGGTTTTTATACGCTCGGTCAAACAGCTCTGCATCTAAATCAAGTAATTGCAGAGAACATTGCACAGAGAAGAAATAGTGGCAAGAAACAAAGAGGTGTGGTGAAGAGTGCATGCTGAATACAGAAGGGGTAATAATAATTTACGAATAATTTAGAAGATTAAAAACCAGGGTGGGATTATTAACACAGTAAATTGTAGTTCTTGTTGTAAAGTTAAAAGCAATGCCTGCATTAAGATAACAAATGTTCCAGCAGTAGTATCACCCCTTCACCTCCCTATATATTTACAGTACCTGAGTCCTATCTCAGTCCAGCTATGTGCCTGCCTACAGCAACACTGGGCTCTGTTCCTCTCCTCACAGGCCACAGAGGTCGCAGTGGTTGCCATTGGCTCCTTCTGCTGTCAATCAAATCCTGTGAGGAAGGCCGAGTCATGCTGTGTGTGCCTATGGATGCACATAGCCCGGCTCAGGCAAGCGGTTTGCTATGGGGGCAGACACAGAAGAGGATGAGTGAACGGCACTGGCAGGGAACCTTAGAAGAGGAGGATCTGGGCTGCTCTGGGAATACCACTGCACAGAACAGATAAGTATAACATTTTATTTTAGAAAACAATTAAGCCTTTACAACCACTTTAAAGTAGTAATCAGGCTTACCTGTAGGTTCCCTGTATATCTCCTAAACCTGTTCAGTTTAGGAGATATACGCTATACTGGCATGTGCCGACGTCATGCGCAGTGAAGAAACAGCCTATGTGCAGTTTCTTCACTGATAGCGTGCTGCGATTGGCACCGGAAGGAAGAGGGGCGAAGATGGACACTTTCTACTGCGGGGATAGCACGGGCGTCGATGGCAGTTAAGTGCCACATAATAGGCTAGTATGCGATGCATTCTAGCCTATTATGCTTTTACATTGCAGTTGAATGAGGGGAAGTAAAACCATCAGGGTTTACATCAGGGTTTACTTCCTCTTTAAAGGGTATGTAAACCCTCACTGGACCCCCCCTCTTTGAACAATGTAGGACCCATCTCTCTTCTCCTGTTTGCATCCAAACTTCTTGAAGGCCTTATCCACAACCGGTTGCTACCTCACTGAAAACAACCTACTTGACCCCCTACAGTCTGTCTTCCACCCACCACATGCCACTGAAACTGTCTTACTAAAACCCACTACCAACTTACTAACTGCTAAAAGCAATGGCTAATACTCCATACTCATAATTTTAGACCTTTCTGCTGCATTAGATACAGTCAACCACGCACTCCTTGGCCTTTCGGACTCTGCTGTTTCCTGGTTCTCATCCTACTTATCTCATCGCACCTTCATGGTCACCTACAACTATATCTACTCTCTGTCTTTTCCTCTTTCTTTTGGAGTACCCCAAGGCTCCATCCTTGGGCTTCTTCTATTCTCTCTACACATCTTGCCTGGGCCAGCTGACAATATCCCACGGCTTCCAATACCACCTCTACACTGATGACATCTAGATCTATTTCTCTATTCCTCAGCTCACCCCCTCAAGCTGCTCATGTATCACTAATTTACCGAGTGACGTATCAGTATGGATGTCTCACTTCCTCAAGCTCAATCTGTCTAAAACTGAGATAGTAATATTTCCTCCCCCCGAGCCTCTTCTCCTGGCTTTACCATCAAGATCAATAGCACAACTATAGGTCCCTTCACGCATGCCAGGGTGCTAGTTGTGATCTTAGATTCTGACCTCACCTTTGGGCCTGTACGGTTTAGGAGATATATGCTATACTGGCATGTGGCGACGTCATTCAGCACATGTGCAGTGAAGAAATGGCCTCTGTGCCATTTCTTCACTGATAGCGTGCTGCGATTGGCCCCCGGAAGGAAGAGGGGCGAAGATGGACACTTCCTACTGCGGGGACAGTGCGGGCGTCGATGGCAGGTAAGTGGCACATAATAGGCTAGTATGTTATGCATACTAGCCTATGTTTACATCAGGGTTTACTTCCTCTTTAAAGGGTATGTAGACCTTAAAAATGTAAAAAAAAAAAACCCTCACTGGACCCCCCTCTTTGAACAACGTAGGACCCATCTATCTTCTCCTGTTTACATCCAAATTTCTTGAAGGCCTTATCCACAACCGGTTGCTACGTCACTGAAAACAACCTACTTGACCCCCTACAGTCTGTCTTCCACCCACAACATGCCACTGAAACTGTCTTACTAAAACTCACTACCAACTTACTAACTGCTAAAAGCAATGGCTAATACTCCATACTCATACTTTTAGACCTTTCTGCTGCATTATATACAGTCAACCATGCACTCCTTCTCAATAATCCCCACTCCCTTGGCCTTCCTGACTCTGCTCTTTCCTGGTTCTCCTCCTACTTATCTCATCGCACCTTCATGGTCACCTACAACTATATCTACTCTCTGTCTCTTCTTCTTTCTGTTGGAGTACCCAGGGCCGGCCCTACCATGGGTCCCAGCGGGTCCATTGGACCCAGGCAGCACTTTGAGAGGGGCAGCAAATTGACCCACGGCCACCTCTCCTTCTCTTCTATTTACCCAGCAAATTGACAACCAAGATTTTTTTTCCCAGCAGTTTTGTGTGTCATGATGGCAACTGCCCCCCGGACCGCTCCGTCTGCCCCTATACTACCCTAGCCCATCCCAATACTGCCCTAGCCTGTCTATATACTGCCCTAACCAGTCTATATACTACCATAGCCTGCCTATATACTACCCTAGCCTGCCTATATACTACCCTAGCCTGTCCATATACTACCCTAGTCTGCCCCTATACTGCCCTACCCTGTCTATATACTACCCTAGCCTGTTCATATACTACCCTAGCCTGTCTATATATTACCATAGCCTGCCTCTATATACTGCCCTAGCCTGTCTATATACTACCATAGCCTGCCTATATACTACCCTAGCCTGCCTATATACTACCCTAGCCTGTCCATATACTACCCTAGCCTGTCCATATACTACCCTAACCTGTCTATATACTACCCTAGCCTGTCTGTATATTACCCTAGCCTGTCTATATACTACCCTAGCCTGCCTATATACTACCCTAGCCTGTCTATATACTACCCTAGTCCGCCCCTTGGATTTGAACATAATGGTATGTCATATAATATTGCATATAAACAAGGTGCTGTTGCAAATAAATCTGACTTCCTGATAAATTACATTTTAGATTTAATTATTATGATATAAAACAATGGATATGGAGGACTTTTTTTGGGGGAGGGGCAGCATTTCATTCTTGGACCCAGGCAGCACAATGTCTCGGGCCAGCCCTGGGAGTACCCCAAGGCTCCATTCTTGGGCTTCTTCTATTCTCTCTACACATCTTCCCTGGGCCAGCTGATAATATCCCATGGCTTCCAATACCACCTCTACACTGATGACATCTAGATCTATTTCTCAATTCCTCAGCTTACCCCCTTGAGCTGCTCATGTATCACTAATTTACTGACGTATCAGTATGGATGTCACACTTCCTCAAGCTCAATCTGTCTAAAACTGACCTCTTCTCCTGACTTTACCATCAAGATCAATAGCACAACTATAAGTCCCTTCACGCATGCCAGGGTGCTAGTTGTGATCTTAGATTCTGACCTCGCCTTTGGGCCTCACCATCCTATCACTGGCTAAATCTTGCTGTCTTAACCTTCTTAACATTTCCAAATCTTCTTGGCTAATGACACCACAAGACTATGAATTCACTCCCTGGTTATCTGCCATTTCAAGTACTGCAACTGTCTTTTCATTGGCTTACCTTTACACAGGCTATCCCCCCTCCATCATGAATGCTGCTGCCAGGCTCATCCACCTTACCGACCGATCTGTGACTGCTGCCCCTCTCTGCCAATCTGTCCGCTGGCTTCCACTAGCCCTAGGTATAAAATTCAAAATACTGACTACAACATACTAAGCTATCCACAACAATGCCCCCAGCTACATCATCAACCTCATCTCAATATATGACACAAATCATTCCCGCCGTTCCTCCCAAGATCTCCTTCTCTCTAGCTCCCTTGTCACCTCTTCCCACGCTCACTTTCAGGACTTCTCCAGAATCTCTGCCACCCTATGGAACTCCCTACCTCAATCTGGCTTTCTTCTACCCTGTCCACCTTTAGGCGATCCCTGAAAATGCATTTTATATGAGAAACCTACCCTGCCTGTACATCGACTACCTCCATCAGCTCATCCCCCGCAGCTACTACCTTTTGTACCCAGGGCCGGATTAAGAGCATCATGGGCCTGGTGTTGAGGATTTTGGTGGGTCTTTTTATGGAAATAAAATGAAAATGCAAACAATTTTTTGTTGAAACAAATTAAATATGCTGCAGCAATTTACATATCAATCATGTGTACACTGTATACAGAGCAGGGCGGGGCAGTATTAGTGACTCACACCATTGGGCTGGGCCTATCTTAAGGAAGGGGCCTGCAGCTGCAGCTCCAATAGCCCCTAGGCTAATCCGCCCCTGTTTGTACCACCTCCCCGTCCCTTTTAAGCTGGCCATGGATGGTGTGATCTTTTTTTTTCTGCAAGCACAGGTCTCTGGAAAGAAAAGCACTCGATTCTGCCATCAACACAGTGTTGATGGAGGAATTCCTCCCGCAGAGCTGTTGTGTTCTCCCGGTGTGTGCGTATGGGGGGGGGGGGGGCAGAGAAAGCCATTTCTAGCAGCTACAGCCACTGGCATTAATCATATGAAAAATCCGACAGGCTGGTTATACCCAGGTTGGGTGCAATCAGTCTGCCCATACATGGTTCGAATCTCAGCTGGTCTTTGCTGAACCGTCAATGGCCGGATTTAGACTGTAAGCTCCATGTACAGGGCCCTCCTGATCCACAGCACAAACCATTTGCACCATATAAATCCTGAATAATAATAATATAGGAACTAGTGTTCCTCCAGAGGTTGCTAGGGGTTCCTTGAGCAACGATCAATTTCAGCCTCTCAGATAAGTTCTGTAAGGGGGTAATTCTTCCCAATGACCACAAATGTGAGGAGCATTCTTCCCATTGACCATCACACTAATGTATCATGAGTTGTAGATATAGCAATTTTTAGCAGGGGTTCCCTAAACCTGGAAAGGTATTTCCTCTGTGTTGAAAAGGTTGAAAAAAGTTGATGTAGACCCTAACAGCGAAGTCTCTTACAGGGGCGTTGCTAGGGGGTGGCTATTGGGGCTACAACCCCGAGTATGGGGCCTATAGCCCCGAGTCTCTTACCGAGTGGGTGCAGTTCTGCAATTTGCAGGTATGTCTTGGTCCAGAATGCAGGAGGCAGGGGCAGACTGAGCCGCGGTAGCACGGGCTCCGGCTCGTCCCTCGCCTCCACCTGATGTATGGGGAGGCTCTCTGGGTACCCTGATGTATGGGGAGGAACTCTGGGGACCCTGATATATGGGGAGGTTCTCTGGGGACCCTGATGTATAGGGGGGTTCTCTGGGGACCCTGATGTAAGGTGGGGCTCTCTGGGGACCCTGTTGTAAGGAAGGGACTCTGGGGACACTGATGTAAGGGGGATCCGCACTCAGAAATGTAACAATGTTTATATATATATACACACACACACACACACACAAACATGTATATTATACATGTGTATGCCCGCTCAAGCGCAATGCCCCTGGTCTCTTATATTGGTCCCTCCTGGTTCGTCAATCGCTTCCAACCCAGAGGCCATATACTGTATGTACGTCCTCGGCAACAAGTGGTTATACCAGGATCATGGCCAAAGCTACAACCGTGATCCTTGTATCACTTCTTTCAGCCACTTTACAGCCATCATTTATTTCCATAATCCCACATATATATTTAGTAGCTCACTCCACAGCCTATAGCAAATCCTTGAGTACAGGACCCATCAAGTGCAAATGACTGAACAATAGTTCTTGGAGCCAGAGTATGGTGGCCTTCTGCCATGGTCAGAGTATGGTGACCTTCTGCCATGCATCATAACTATATGACACCTGGAACAAAGCCTGGGATTCTTATATGCCAATGGATCTTTATAGTCTGGATCGGCACATGATGTAATAAAGTTATAATGCCCCTGGCCATTGTTAAATGTATGACACAATGAAACAATACAATCAGAGATAAGGCAAAAATAAAAGAAAATGCTCACATCTTTCTTTTTGAAGTAATCACAACCATTTAATATGATAACCTTAAAGAGCAACTCCACTTTTGTTGGGAAAAACACCCCCCTCCCCTCTGGAGGAATCTATTTGTGGATTTTGACAAAATGTGTTGCAGATTTCTACCTTTTGTTTGTTGTCTGAAGAAATAGCTGTTTGTTTGTCTGTGTCCATGTGCAGCATAAATGTGAATGGGAGTGATTTTATAATTATCAATCAGCTGCTGCACTTGCAGGGTTCTAATGAGTAAAGTGGAAGGGTCTGAATCCCTTTAAACTGGAGTTCCACAGTTTTCTAAGTTTATTAAAAGTCAGCAGATACAAAAAGTGTAGCTGCTGACTTTTAATAAACAGACACTCACCTGTCTCCTGGTCCAGCGATGGGGGCCACACAGAGCCTCGGATCTCTCCCCCTCCCCTCCGCGGCACCGTCATTTCTACTATGGGCATTTGGTTGTGATAACTAGCAGCTATCACGAGCGGCACTGCGCTTTGTGATTGGCCCCGACGTCTTCTAGGACCTGTCCTGTGTCCCAGAGGACTTCGGGAGGGAGGGGGAAGGAGACCTTCCACTTCCGATCGCCGAAGATGACCGGAATGGAAGTGCCCATAAAAATCGAGTATCCACGCCCCCCTCCTCCCCAAAAGCTCCATTTCACCATCAGGAGCTGGGGAGGAGGTCTTAAAGTGGAAGGTCCACTTTTGGGTGGAACTCCGCTTTAAATGTGATTTCTCTTTGGGAGTATCTCACCAAAAATGGCATTTTTGTTGCAGGGGATGCCCAAAAGCAGGAAATTACATCTCTGGGGGACGTTCTACACACCAAACTTGATTATATGTTTAATGGGCCGATGTTGCATAAAACACGCTTCCACCACTACGATTATGTCCATGAGTGGCGAAATGCGTTAAAGAAACATGGCTTGGAAGGAGGCAAAGCTGAAGTCTTTCTGATACACTTAGAATCAGGCGGCTTTCTAGTGTGCGCTTCCACTTCTTCATTTTTAGAGTTTTATTATTGGGCAAGATGGGTCCTTGGAGAGCTAGCATCTGGCATCAGTGCTGGTACAAGGTCATCTAGCGCCCAGGACCCCTCCCTCCTCCCCAAAAAATATAAGCACTAATCTTCTTACTTACCCCATAAATTCCCTTTGCAAGCCAACATTTTCCCCAAATAAAAATTCCCCCTCTTCCAGTACAAATCCCACATCCCAGCTCACATCCTCTCCCTCCCCAAATCCCCCCTCCTAACATAAATCCTCAGCAGATCGGTGCCAGGCGGCTTGATGTTAAAACACCATAGCATGGTTGGGATGGCGGGCATGTGTAAGGAAAGGTCTTCTTTTGTACACAGACTAAAACATGTTCCTTTTCATGCTCGCAAGAATTGGGCACTGGCTAATAAATATGCACATGCGCGGACTCGCACACGCGCACCTTTGACAGATGTTGGTGCCAAACAGGCTATTTAAACCCAGCCAGTGATCAGGATCAGTGCTGCTTTGTCTTTTAGCCTTCCCTGCATCCTGTTATCTTGTATCCTGATTCCAGTTTTCTGACCACTCTCTGAACTCTGTTTGCACCGACCCCGGCTTGTCCTTGACCTCCACTTCTGCCTGCTCCCTTGGCTTCTATTGCACTGATTGCCTCCTGACCCGGCTTGTACCCAGACCACGCTATTGCCTGCTCCTCTGTACCTGATCTATCCTGCCAGTGTATGACCCGGCTTGCCTGACCCTGCTTCCTGTCTCATCCTGCTGTATCTGCGGTTCTATAGTCTGCTACAAGCGCATACCTCACCAGCCCGATGTCGCCTTTACCAGCCTGCTTCAGTCTGCCATCCTCCAGCTGCTTACCAGCCTGTCTGCTGCACTGAAGTCTACTGATGACCTCTCCTGCCTGCTGAGGATACCGGCTCTGATACTGGCAAGACCTACAGGGACTCGTGCCACTCTGCACTCCTGTGCCTTCTGTTCACACTACTAGGGGCCCTGAATCAAAAGTGTAAGAGAGGCCTTCCTCATCATTTCAGGCTCTGCTACCAGGTATGCGATAGCATGTGTGGGCAGTAACACTGACGCGTTTCACCCACAAGTCACATGGGCTTCTTCAGGGTAGAGTGACTCCCCTTTTCCAGTCCTTTAAAAAGGCTGTCATTTTAACCCATAGCAGAGTCTAAGCTGATATGTGAGAGTTTGAGACTCACTTCATCGCCATCTTGTGGTTATTTCAAACGAAAGCATTCATATTGAAAAACCATACATGTACAGATTATATTGCTAATCGGTTATTGTTCTCAACCTGTGACTAACACATAATCAATCAGGTCCAGGTGCTACATCATTAAGGTATCTTTATTCAGACAGCCAAACACAGGACACATACTCAATTGCTCAGGTGTTTACTAATCTTGTATTGTAATAATTGAATACCCCCTTAGACAACCCTACCGGTGGAATCGTGATACTTTCACTCAAATAAAATTTGCCTTTGAAAGAGGCACGCGGGGGACACCCTGATGGAAGAGGCA
>BLSH010061550.1:599307-619985 GCA_018402905.1 Glandirana rugosa
TATAGGGACTCGATCCCCTTAGGGACACACTCGGGTACATACGTACGCGTGTACGGACGCGCTTAGACCTAGGGACTGTTAGACCGACCATTTTGTTTTGTGACTTCGTTTCACATTCTCATCTCCTCCCTGATTTGTGAGTGGGTCGTCGGTCGTAGCCTACCTTTGAGAAATGACCTTAGACGACCGACGACCCTCTGTGGACGACCACCTGTGGCCTTGATGTTGGAGGTCGAGACCCTTCGTGTCACGGTGGTCGTCCACTAGGTCCAGGATTACAACCCTCATCTCAACTCGCTTGAAGATCTTCAGGCCCAAGACGACCAAGCCGTCTTGAAGCCCTGTTTCAGGCCCAAGCCCAGGCCTGTCTTGGGCTTGAAACAGGGCCTGGGGCTTGGGGTAACTTTAGTTACCTCTGGGCCTGAAAATCGGGTCCGGGACAAAGTTCGGGTTCTGTCCGGACCCGAACCCGGACTTTGTCCCGAAGTTCTGCCGAACCAGCAGAACCCGGACTTCTAGAAGTTCGCTCAACTCTACTCCCAACATTAGGACCTGGATCACCTGCTGGTGGCACTGTGCTTCCCAGAGCTGGAGGTTGTAGTTCCGGTGTCCACCAGCAGGTGTCTCCCAGCAGCCAGCAGATTCCAGTAAAGAGTTTCCATCCGATGCTGGCTGCTGGGTGAGTGTTTAGTCCCTCCTCTACTCTTACACTTTGCTTCAGTGTTTTGTTTTACCAGCCAGATTGTCAGGGATCCAGATTCGCGCAGGCATGTGCGCATGCATACATGGGCTCACACAGGGATTCCCCTAGCTCAGGGATATGCAATTAGCGGACCTCCACCTGTTGCAAAACTACAAGTCCCATCATGCCTCTGTCTCTGGGTGCCATGCTTGTGGCTGCAGAGTCTTGCTATGCCTCATGGGACTTGTAGTTCTGCAACATCTGGCGGTCTGCTAATTGCATATCTCTGCCCTAGCTGATCACCAGCGCGTGTGCATGCGCGGGAACATGCGCTAATCTGCTTTGGCGCCCAGGGGCCTTTTAAAGGACAGCAACTGCACTTGGGCACTGCTGTCTGATCTGCAGCTTGTCCGTTGTTCTGAACCTGATTGATACCTGTTACCTGATTGACCTTGGCCTGTTTTGGCTTTTCTGCCTTCTCCTCTCCTGACCCGGCTTGCCTTGACCTTGCTCATATCTTGCCTGCCTGATATCCATTGCTGAACCCAGCTTGCCTATTGACCACTCTCTGCCTGCCGTTTGCCTATCTGCCCATCTGTGTTTGACCCGGCTTGTTTCACTCTGCCTCTGCCTCTGCATGCAGCTCCTGAGGTCGCTGACCTGCATCTGCTTCTTCAGTCTCCTGCTGCCAACCATCAGCGCATCCAGAATCTACACTCAGTGTCCAGTCTGCTGCTGCATTACAGAGGCACTTCTACCTCGCTGCGCTTTTGAGACCACTGTCACCACTCCAGTGGGTTCAGAGCCAGAGCTGTATGAGAGGTCTCCTTCTACAAAAGACAAGCTCAACTACCAGGTACGAGACTTCACGTTACACAGATCCTGCCAGCCATTTATCCTGCTCCTTATCTTGCTCTTGTCCTACATGCTGTACCCTGCTGCCTTGTTCCTGATCCCTACCCTGGTTCCCTTCTCCTCCTTGCATCTCCAGTATTACCCTGTTTATTCGTGTTCCCCATTTTTGTATATTGTATATAGTTGGGTTGTTATGCTTCCTATTACTTAGTTAGGTTGCTACTTAGGCATTTTGATTATATGGATCACTTGTATCTTCATGGTTTCTATGTTTCCTGTTGGCTGGTGTTTGGATGGACTTTGGTTTAACTGTAAATAAATCTTCTGAAGGTGATAAACCTTCAGTGTGCAGTTTTCCCCCTGAATACTTACCTAAGCCCAATCTCAATCCAGTGATGTGCACGAGAGTCAAGGCTTTCCCGGGTCTCTCGCTCCTCGTTGGCTGAGATGCAGCAGCAAGAGCTATTGGCTCCCGCTGCTGTCAATCACAGCCAGTGATGAGGGAGCAGGAGGTGGGGCTGAGCTGCGCTCTCTGTGTCTTATGGACCGAGCACCTACGTGTGCCCCCCCTAGCCAGCAGCTTGCAAGGGGGGCACTCGGCAGGGGGGAGAGGCCTAGAGGTCCAGCAGGGGACCTTGAGAAGAGGAGGATCAGGGTTGCTCTGTGAAAAATCATTTATTTGTTTTTTTTTTTAACTAGACATTTTAAGGCATACACAATCTGGTCTCAGTTTCCTAAGTGTAGCCACACAGATCTGGCCATCCCTGCTGCTGATTCATGGCACCCAAAGACAGGAATTAAGGATATATCTCTCCAATGATGAATCATACAACAACACAAAATGCCTATTGTAGTAGAGCAGGGAAGGGCAAGAACCACTGTTGAGATAATCATTGCTGTAGTCAGAGGCGTTGCTAGGGGGTGGCTATTGGGGCTATAGCCCTGAGTCTGGGGCCCATAGCCCCGGGTCTCTTACAGGGTGGGTGCAGTTCTGCAATTAGCAGGTATGTCCCAGTCTGGAATGCAGACTCTGTATATATATATATATATATATACACACACACACACACACACATACATACATACACATGTATATTTATTACTATTATTATTTATTTTATAACATGTATGCCTGCTCAAGCGTATGTCTTTCTTTACTTCGCTGCTATGGGCTCTAGCCCCAGATCTTTTGTAGACCTAGCAACGCCCCTGGCTGTAGTCCCTGTTGAGGAAATGCCCCAGTGGTCATTGGAACCGAAAATTAGGAAATTTCTTAATAGGTACACAGCAATGGGGACCTTAATGGTTTTAACCCTTCCCTACCCTATACAAAAAAAAATGTCTAGAACTAAACTCTCTATCTTTATAATGCCAGAACAAAATCATAGTGCCCACCTGATAATATTTTCCATCCTCAAAGCAGCCACAGTTGCTAATTGACACGCAGTTCTTTCCATCAAAGTAGAAGCCATCGTTGCACTTGCAACCCTCGGTGCATTTGGTGGGGCATTTGGCAAGGTAATTAACACCAGCACAAGTTGAGGAGCACACATCAGAACAAACATCGTATTTGCTGTTGACTGGGCAGGGCAATGCTAATATGAGAAGATAACAGTTAGTATACATTGTTGTATATAGTCATTGTTACTAGAATTCATAAAACCTAAGTAAAGCGGAGTACCACCCAGAAATTTTTTTTTTTACATCATTCAAGTCCTTTGCCTATGAAGGAAAAAAAAATATATGCTCACCCTAAGTCGCTTGTTGCTAGGTGGTCTCTGTAATCTGCCTCTTTTAGGTCCTAGGCTCTTCTCCTCACTTCCTGCTTCCCATGGCCTCCTGGGAGATGTGACTCATCATTTCCCAGGAGCCAGTGGGCTTCCCTGTACTGTAAAATCGTGTTATTTCCAGACAGGAAATGACACAATTTAAGGCGGACCGAGATCGAGGAGTGCATGATGGTTACCCACCATGCACTTCTTTCAGGAAGAGATGCCAGGAGACCCAGGATGGGCTTCAGATGCCCTCACCTAACATGGAAAAGTCCAGCAGTGAGAGAAACAAAATTGTGAGTAAAAAATACATGGAATTACTAGGCGGTTTGAAAGTAAGGAAACCAAAGGTTACATCTATTTGGTATTAAAAGAGTGGATGCCAAAAAAAATAAAAAATTCTGGGTGCAACTCCGCTTTAATGCATAATGAAGGTGAGGAACAGTAGTAAACTTACGGCAAAATGCATCAGTTCTCCAAGGCTGAATGGTGACTCCAGCTGCTTGGCATGCAGCAACATAGCTTTGAATGTTCTGGCAAAGTATGTCCCCATCACCTGCAGCCGCACACAGGTCATAGATACAGTTGTTGATGTAAGTGCTGAAATTGATGACATCATAGCAAGCACTCAGAGGGCCTCCAACCTTCTTCATGAAACCACAGTAGTTGTCCGCCATGAAGATCTCTTTATTCTTATCACATGATGGGCATAGGTTGCCACTACCACCACAGACCTTATCACAAGTGACCCCGGCGATTGGGACCTCCCAAGAGGCACCGAATAGAGTAGCATCTGTTACCACAGTCTTATTTGGGAGCTGGAAGTCGTCATTTTTATCACCATTGTAGTTACCACACAAACCACCCAACTGATTCTTGTAGTTTCCTGGGACAGTGACCATCACATAATAGACTAGGTCATAACTGACCTGAACTCCGAAGTCAGTGTCAATTTTCACTATTACACCATTTTGGTAGACCCGGATTTTGCCAACTTCCAAATTTATTGGGATGTTATTATACACTCCATTGATCTATAAAGGAGAGATATTATACATATAAATATATATATATATATATTTTCCTACATAGCACTTTAAGTATAGCTATATTCATAGGTGTGCACAGTGTATTGCATTAGGGTGTGCACCCCAAAGCTCAAAGGTAGAGAATGGTATCAATAGAGCAGTGGATGGTGTCAGAAGGGCAGTGGACGGCGTCAGTAGGGCAGAGGATGGTGTCAGTAGAGCAGTGGACGGTGTCAGTAGAGCAGTGGATGGTGTCATTATGGCAGTGGATGATGTCAGTAGAGCTGTGGAGGGTGTCAGTAGAGCAGTGGACAGTGTCAGTAGAGCAGGGGATGGAGTCAGTAGGGCAGTGGATGGTGTCAGTAGAGCAGTGGACGGTGTCAGTAGAGCAGAGGACGGTATCAGTAGAGCAGAGGATGGTGTCAGTGGGACAGAGATTCATTTCAGTAGAGCAGTGGATGGTGTCAGTAGAGCAGAGATTGGTGCCAGCAGAGCAGTGGATGGTGGCAGTAGGGCAGAGATTGGTGTCAGTAGAGCAGTAGAGGGTGTCTGTAGGGCAGAGATTAATGTCAGTAGAGCAGTGGATGGTATTAGTAGAACAGAGGATGGTGCCAGCAGAGCAGTGGATGGTGTCAGTATGGCAGAGATTGGTGCCAGCAGAGCAGTGGATGATGTCAGTAGGGCAGAGATTGGTATCAGTAGAGCAGAGGATGGTGTCAGTAGGGCAGAGATTGGTGTCAGTAGAGCAGAGGATGGTGGCAGTAGGGCAGAGATTGGTGTCAGTAGAGCAGTAGAGGGTGTCTGTAGGGCAGAGATTAATGTCAGTAGAGCAGTGGATGGTATTAGTAGAACAGAGAATGGTGTCAGTAGAGCAGTGGATGGTGTCAGTAGGGCAGAGGAGAGTGCAAGCAGAGCAGAGGATGGTGTCAGTAGAGCATTGGATGGTGTCAGTAGGGCAGAGGATGGTGCCAGCAGAGCAGAGGATGGTGTCAGTAGGGCAGAGGATGGTGCCAGCAGAGCAGAGGATGGTGTCAGTAGAGCAGTGAATGGTATCAGTAGAGCATTTGATGGTGTCAGCAGAGCAGTGGACGGTGTCAGCAGAGCAGTGGATGGTGTCAGTAGGGCAGTGGATGGTGTCAGTAGGGCAGTGGATGGTGTCAGTAGGGCAGTGGATGGTGTCAGTAGAGCATTCGATGGTGTCAGTAGGGCAGTGGATGTTGTCAGTAGGGCAGTGAATGGTGTCAGTAGAGCATTGGATGCTGTCAGTAGGGCAGTGGATGGTGTCAGTAGAGCAGTGGATGGTGTCAGTAGAGCATTGGATGGTGTCAGTAGGGCAGTGGGTGGTGTCAGTAGGGCAGTGTATGGTGTCAGTAGAGCAGTGGATGGTGTCAGTAGGGCAGTGGATGGTGTCAGTAGGGCAGTGGATGGTGTCAGTAGGGCAGTGGATGGTGTCAGCTGGGCATTGGATGGTGTCAGTAGAGCAGAGGATGGTGTCAGTAGGGCAGAGATTGGTGTCAGTAGAGCAGTGGAGGGTGTCTGTAGAGCAGTGGATGGTGTCAGTAGGACAGTGGACGGTATCAGTAGAGCAGAGGACAGTGTCAGTAGGGCAGAGATTAATGTCAGTAGAGCAGAGGATGGTGTCAGTAGGGCAGAGGATGGTGCCAGCAGAGCAGAGGATGGTGTCTGTAGAGCAGTGGAGGATGTCAGTAGAGCATTGGATGGTGTCAGTAGAGCATTGGATGGTGTCAGTAGAGCATTGGATGGTGTCAGTAGGGCAGTGGACGGTGTCAGTAGGGCAGTGCACGGTGTCAGTAGAGCAATGGATGGTGTCAGTAGAGCAGTGGACGGTGTCAGTAGAGCATTGGATGGTGTCAGTAGAGCATTGGATGGTGTCAGTAGGACAGTGGACGGTGTCAGTAGAGCAGTGGAAGGTGTCAGTAGGGCAGAGGACGGTGTCAGTAGGGCAATGGATGGTGTCAGTAGAGCAGAGGACGGTGTCAGTAGGGTAGAGGACGGTGTCAGTAGAGCAGTGGATGGTGTCAGTAGGGCAGTGGACGGTGTCATTAGAGCAGAGGACGGTGTTAGTAGGGCAGTGGATGGTGTCAGTTGGGCATTGCATGGTGTCAGTAGAGCAGAGGATGGTGTCAGTAGAGCAGAGATTGGTGTCAGTAGAGCAGTGGAGGGTGTCAGTAGGGCAGAGATTAATGTCAGTAGAGCAGAGGATGGTGTCAATAGGGCAGAGGATGGTGCCAGCAGAGCAGAGGATGGTGTCAGTAGAGTATTGGATGGTGTCAGTAGAGCAGTGGACGGTGTCAGTAGAGCATTGGATGGTGTCAGTAGAGCATTGGATGGTGTCAGTAGGGCAGTGGATGGTGTCAGTAGGGCAGTGGATGGTGTCAGTAGAGCAGTAGATGGTGTCAGTAGAGTATTGGATGGTGTCAGTAGAGTATTGGATGGTGTCAGTAGGGCAGTGGATGGTGTCAGTAGGGCAGTGGATGGTGTCAGTAGAGCAGTGTATGGTGTCAGTAGAGCATTGGATGGTGTCAGTAGAGCATTGGATGGTGTCAGTAGAGCAGTGGACGGTGTCAGTAGAGTATTGGATGGTGTCAGTAGGGCAGTGGATGGTGTCAGTAGAGCATTGGATGGTGTCAGTAGGGCAGTGGATGGTGTCAGTAGAGCATTGGATGGTGTCAGTAGAACAGTGGATGGTGTCAGTAGAGCATTGGATGGTGTCAGTAGAGCATTGGATGGTGTCAGTAGAGCATTGGATGGTGTCAGTAGAACAGTGGATGGTGTCAGTAGAGTATTGGATGGTGTCAGTAGAGCATTGGATGGTGTCAGTAGAGCAGTGGACGGTGTCAGTAGAGCATTGGATGGTGTCAGTAGGGCAGTGGATGGTGTCAGTAGTGCATTGGATGGTGTCAGTAGAACAGAGGATGGTGTCAGTAGAGCATTGGATGGTGTCAGTAGGGCAGTGGACGGTGTCAGTAGGGCAGTGGATGGTGTCAGTAGAGCAGAGGATGGTGTCAGTAGAGCAGTGGACGGTGTCAGTAGGGCAGTGGATGGTGTCAGTAGAGCATTGGATGGTGTCAGTAGGGCAGTGGATGGTGTCAGTAGAGCAGTGGATGGTGTCAGTAGAGCAGTGGATGGTGTCAGTAGAGCAGTGGATGGTGTCAGTAAAGCAGTGGATGGTTTCAGTAGAGCATTGGATGGTGTCAGTAAAGCAGTGGACGGTGTCAGTAGGGCAGTGGGCGGTGTCAGTAGAGCATTGGATGGTGTCAGTAAAGCAGTGGATGGTGTCAGTAGAGCAGAGGATGGTGTCAGTAGAGCAGTGGACGGTGTCAGTAGGGCAGTGGGCGGTGTCAGTAGAGCAGTGGAGGGTGTCAGTAGGGCAGTGGGCGGTGTCAGTAGAGCATTGGATGGTGTCAGTAGGGCAGTGGGCGGTGTCAGTAGAGCATTGGATGGTGTCAGTAGGGCACCACACAGGCTGAAGCCACTCCTCCTCTGAATTTCATTCACTGGATAGAGCGGCTCTTCTCATCTCATGGCCGCCGCCCTCTGGGAAGCTGCCAGGTGTTCTGATTACAGTCCCTCCCAGCATCCCGCCCCTCTCCTATGTCAACCCCCTCCTCCCTGCACTCTCCCCGCAGTACAGAGGTTAGGGGAGGGAAACAGAGCACAGTGTTCCTCCCTCCCCCTCCCTTCTGTACTGCAAATAATTATGGGAGATGTAGTCCAGGGGAGGGCGGGATTGCCTTGGAAATGCATGGACAGAATGTAATGGCCACAACAAGGAGGTGAGTGTCTCTTTGCAGATCTGGGGCTGTCTCTTTGCTGGACTGGGGCTGTCTCTTTGCAGGTCTGGGCTGTCTCTTTGCTGGACTGGGCTGTCTCTTTGCAGGTCTGGAGCTGTCTCTTTGCAGGTCTGGAGCTGTCTCTTTGCAGGTCTGGGCTGTCTCTTTGCTGGACTGGGCTGTCTCTTTGCAGGTTTGGGGCTGTCTCTTTGCAGGTCTGGAGCTGTCTCTTTGCAGGTCTGAGGCTGTCTCTTTGCAGGTCTGGAGCTGTCTCTTTGCAGGTCTGGAGCTGTCCCTTTGCAGGTCTGAGGCTGTCTCTTTGCAGGTCTGGGGCTGTCTCTTTGCAGGTCTGGGGCTGTCTCTTTGCAGGTCTGAGCTGTCTATCTGCAGGTCTGGAGCTGTCCCTTTGCAGGTCTGGAGCTGTCCCTTTGCAGGTCTGAGGCTGTCTCTTTGCAGGTCTGGGGCTGTCTCTTTGCAGGTCTGAGGCTGTCTCTTTGCAGGTCTGGAGCTATCTCTTTGCAGGTCTGGGCTTTCTATCTGCAGGTCTGCGGCTTTCTCTTTGCAGGTCTGGCGCTGTCTCTTTGCAGGTTTGGGCTGTCTATCTGCAGGTCTGAGGCTGTCTCTTTGCAGGTCTGAGGCTGTCTCTTTGCAGGTCTGGGGCTGTCTCTTTGCAGGTTTGGGGCTCTTTTTGCAGGTCTGAGGCTTTCTCTTTGCAGGTCTGAGGCTTTCTCTTTGCAGGTCTGAGGTTGTCTCTATGCAGGTCTGGAGCTGTCTCTTTGCAGGTCTGAGGCTGTCTCTTTGCAGGTCTGAGGCTGTCTCTTTACAGGCCTGGAGCTGTCTCTTTTCTGGTAATGAGGCTGTCTCTTTGCAGGTCTGAGGCTGTCTCTTTGCAGGTCTGGAGCTATCTCTTTGCAGGTCTGGAGCTGTCTCTTTGCAGGTCCGGGGCTGTCTCTTTGCAGGTCCGGAGCTGTCTCTTTGCAGGTCTGGAGCTGTCTCTTTGCAGGTCTGAGGCTGTCTATCTGCAGGTCTGGGGCTTTCTCTTTGCAGGTCTGGAGCTGTCTCTTTGCAGGTCTGGGCTGTCTATCTGCAGGTCTGAGGCTGTCTCTTTGCAGGTCTGAGGCTGTCTCTTTGCAGGTCTGAGGCTGTCTCTTTGCAGGTTTGGGGCTGTCTCTTTGCAGGTTTGGGGCTGTCTCTTTGCAGGTCTGAGGCTGTCTCTTTGCAGGTCTGGGCTGTCTCTTTGCAGGTCTGGAGCTGTCTCTTTGCAGGTCTGGAGCTGTCTCTTTGCAGGTCTGGAGCTGTCTCTTTGCAGGTCTGGAGCTGTCTCTTTGCAGGTTCGGGGCTGTCTCTTTGCAGGTCCGGAGGTGTCTCTTTGCAGGTCCGGAGCTATCTCTTTGCAGGTCCGGAGCTGTCTCTTTGCTGGTAATGGGGCTGTCTCTTTGCAGGTCTGGAGCTGTCTCTTTGCAGGTCTGAGGCTGTCTCTTTACTGGACTGGGGATGCCTCTCCTGTGCTATATGGGGATGTCTCTTAGCTGGACTTGGATGTTTCTCAGAATATCCTGTCACCGACCACCTCTGCAAATGATTGTCTTACCGCCATCTCCAATCGGGCTGCCCAGTCTAAAATGCCCGGGCCTATTTTTAGTCCCAGTCCGGGCCTGGTGGACGGTGTCAGTAGGGCAGTGGACGGTGTCAGTAGAGCAGTGGACGGTGTCAGTAGAGCAGTGGATGGTGTCAGTAGAGCAGTGGATGGTGTCAGTAGAGCAGTGGACGGTGTCAGTAGAGCAGTGGACAGTGTCAGTAGAGCAGAGGACGGTGTCAGTAGAGCAGTGGATGGTGTCAGCAGAGCAGTGGATGATGTCAGTAGAGCTGTGGAGGGTGTCAGTAGCGCAGTGGACGGTGTCAGTAGAGCAATGGATGGTGTCAGTAGGGCAGTGGACAGTGTCAGTAGAGCAGAGGATGGTGTCAGTTAGTAGAGCAGTGTCAGTATTTGTTCTATTTTCATTATTTTTTACACTTGTGTTTTTTAAGAGCCCTGTTCGGGGGCTTTGGTGAAATATCGGGGGTCTAAACAGCTCGCAACCCCCTGGGGCATGTCACAAGTCCCAGGAGGTTGCGGGACCAGTTCAAAATTTGCAGCAAGTCTCACACATACGCAGTGGGGAGCTGGCTGTGAAACAGCAGGATGCCACAGCTGGCTTCCCATAAGCAAGATGGCAGCTCAGAAGACCCAATTCTGGCCAAGAACAGGCCTGGGTGATGACAGCGCTGGACTCCCGGACCAGTAAGTGGGCAAGTGTCGGTTTATTAAAAGTCAGCAGCTACAGTATTTGCCGTTACAAAAGCCTGTACCACCTATTTAACCACTTCAGCCCCGGAAGGATTCACCCCCTTCCTGACCAGGCCATTTTTTGCGATACAGCACTGCGTCACTTTAACTGATAATTGCGCGGTCGTGCGGCGTTGTACCCAAACAAAATTGATGTCCTTTCTTCCCCACAAATAGAGCTTTCTTTTGGCTGTATTTGTTCCCCTCTGCGGTTTTTATTTTTTGCGCTATAAACAAAAAAACAGCGACCATTTTGAAAAAAAAAACTATTTTTCTTTACTTTTTGGGGACCAGCAGTGACATTACTACATTGATCAGAGCTCTAAAAATGCACTGAACAATGTATAAAATGATACTGGCAGGGAAGGGGTTAACACAAGAGGGCAATGAAGGGGTTAACCAATTAAGGACTGAGCCTCTTTTTGAGAGTCTGTGTTTACCGTTATTACTTAAAATCCCCAAATATTATATATTTTTTTTTCCATTTCTAACATCCTAGAGAATAAAATGGCAGCTGTTGCAATACTTTTTCTCGCACCGTATTTGCGCCTTTTAAAAAAAAAAAAAAAAATTCACTTTTTTGAGTTAAAAAATAAGACAACAGTAAAGTTAGCCCATTTTTTTTTTACATATTGTGAAATACAATGTTGGGCCAAGTGAATTGATACCCAACATGTCGTGCTTCAAAATTGCGCCCGCTCGTGGAATGGCGACAATCTTTGCCACTTAAAAATCTCCATTTTCGACATTTAAAAATATCCACAGGTTACCAGTTTTGAGTTACAGAGGAGGTCTGGTGCTAGAATTATTGTTCTCGCTCTAACAATCGTGGTGATACCTCACATGTGTGGTTGAACACCGTTGCCATATGCGGGTGTGACTTACGTATGCATTCCCTGCTGCCTGTGAGCTCGGCAGGGTGGGGCGCTTTAATTTTTTTTTTTATACTTACTTTTAATTTTTTATTCATACACCGTCCTTTTGCAAAAAAAAAAAAATGATCACTGTTATCCCTATTACAAACATTCATTGTAATAGAAAAAAGCATGCCAGAACCTCTTAAATATGAGATTTGGGGTCAAAAAGACCCCAGATCTCACATTTACACTAAAATGCTAATAAAAAAAATTAAAAAATGGTGCGCTCCGGGGTATCCTTGGGTCACAGGTATGTTCCCCCTGGGGGTGTCCTGGGGATGTCCTGAGGCGCACCTGGGGATCCTTAAGAATAGGAGAGGGGCACAGCTCCGGCTGGGCCCGCCTCCCGGATGGGTTGGTTGATCTCCCAAGCTTACCCAGGTATTGCTATATACTCCTTTTCTTTTCTTTTTTTTCTTTCTTTTCTCTGTACGCAATGATTATCTACTGCATTATCACTTCCTGTTTCTGATTTTTGAAATACTGAATAAAGAATATTTAAAAAAAAAAAAAAAAAAAAATGGCTCCTTTAAGTGCTTTGGGCGCAAGTGACGTTTCACGTCGCTTCCGCCCTGCAATGTTATGGAGATGGCTGGGGGCCATCTTCTCCTCGGGCGGCATCTAGTGCAGAAGGGGAATGGATCAGATCGTCTCCGCTGCTACCAGTGGATCCGGTAAGCAGCGATGACAGTAGGGTGGCAGGAGGGGGAGCACTGTGAGCCGGGCCTTCTCATCCAACATCAGTGCCTGACCTCATAAATGCTCTTCTGGAAGAATGGCCAAACATTCCCATAGACACTCCTAAACCTTGTGGACGGCCTTCCCAGAAGAGGTGAAGCTGTTATAGCTGCAAAGGGTGGGCCAACTCAACATTGAACCCTACAGACTAAGACTGGGATGCCATTAAAGTTCATGTGTGTATAAAGGCAGGCGTCACAATAGTCATATGTGTTCGGGGTTTAACCACTTCAGCCCCGGAAGGATTTCACACTTTAGGACCAGAGCACTTTTTGCGATTCGGCGCTTCGTCGCTTTAACTGACAATTGCGCGGTCGTGCGACGTTGTACCCAAACGAAATCTGCGTCCTTTTTTCCCACAAATAGAGCTTTCTTTTGGTGATATTTGATCATCGCTGCGTCATTTCTGATCGCTGCTATAAACAAAAGAAGAGCGACAATTTTGCAAAAAAAACCCAAATTACTTACTTTTTGCTAAAATACAAAAAAAAAACATTTTTTTCAATGCTTTTGGCCGATTTATATTCTTCCTCATATTTGTGATAAAAAAAATCGCAATGGATGCTTATTGATTGGTTTGCGCAAAAGTGGCCGCGTTTACGGATGGTGAGAATTCATTTCTGGGGTTTTTATTTATTTATTTTTTTACTAGTAATGGCGGTGATCTGCGATTTTTAGCGGTACTGCGATATTATGGCGGACATGTCGGACCATTTTGACACTTTTTTTGGGACCATTGGCATTCATACAGCGATCAGTGCTATAAAAATGCACTGATTACTGTGTAAATGCCATTGGCAGTGAAGGGGTTAACCTGGGGGGGGCGCTCTAAGGGTTAACTGTGTTCCCTGGGCGTTCTAACTGTGTGTGGGCTGCCCTAGCAGGGGAAGGGGAGTGATCACAGCTTCCATGTAGAGAGCCCTTCCCCCTCTCACAGAACGGAGATCCGTATTTACTTACACGGACCTCCGTTCTTTCACTGCGGGGGGGGGGGGCATCGTGGGTAGCCGGCGGAGATCAAGTCCTCCGCACCCGCTCTCTGGCCCCCCCCCGAACACAGTGAGCGCGTGGGCATGTGCTCACAGTGCATGATATCACAGCCGCTGTCGTATGACGGCAGTTTGCGATATCGAGCCACCTTGTCGCCGTCAACCGGCGGTTGGCGGTCGGCAAGTGGTTAAAGGGATGGGTCCCTCATTCTGAAGTTAAAATGTTGGGAGGTATGCCCGAGCCCACCCTTTTTTTGAAGCCAATTAAAGCCTCAGGCTCTAATCAAAAAAGAAAAAAAACCCATTGAAATCCATGCCTCCGATGCCCTTTATGTAGATTAGGGGCCGGGCGCATGGATTAGGGGGGCGGCGCCCCTGTGCTCCTAATGGAGTTGCTGCCACTGATATAACCCCTAGGAAATTAGGTTTAGACATCTGTTGCATAGATTATTATTACTATGACTCACCAATATCCGACCTTGAACATTATACTGAAGGGTGAGCGTATAGCCATAGACTTCAAAAGATACTCGTTTGGTGACGGCCACGAGTCCATTGCCCCATTTTTCATTTTTCACACTGATGGCAAAAGGTTCTAGATTGGCATTGTTTGTCACGGTCTTGGACAAGGTGTAGGTACAAGTGCCTTGGAAGTCAAATGCCTGGCCATCGAATGACAAGTAGTGGGGGTCACCAGCTGCGGAGCACTGCGCCGAGCCTACTGGCTGGCATTTCTTGACTCCGTCGATCACCTTGCACTCTTCGTTGGGCCCGCAAGTGATAGCTTTGCAATCTACAAGTCCGCCCTCTGTACATACGCACTTCTGGTTGCAGAGGTCACTGGGGTAGAATACCTCACCCGATTGGTAGTATCTATTGTTGTACTTGCAACCGCAACTGGATATGGCAACACAGTCACTTCCACTAAGAATAAAGGTATCATCGCATTCGCATCCTTCGGAGCATCCAAGGTTGCATCCCAATGGCGCGGAGAGGGAATCACATGTTGGAGGGCACCCTTTTGCACAGATTTCGTAGTGGCTGTTCTTTGGACAGATTGGCCCTGGGATTAACAAAATGACAACATGGTTAGTTGTAGGTATATACTACAATGACAGAACTTTTGTGTACACCATCAGTTTCAGTTCAAGGCACACCAGTACCTTCAAATATGCCATGGGTGTATTTTTGACAATCTACCTTGATTCCATTAAAGTGGTATTAAATCCCAGGAAGACGTCAGCTTGTGACGAAACGCATCGGGAGGAGCGACGTGCTGACATCACCATGCTACATGTGATCTCGGAAGGACAGGCGTGTTTGTTGCAGCCGGCCTGCTTATTTATCCTATGCAAATTTTAACTACCTTGATGTAAGTGCAATACATTTTTGAGGTTTTACACTATGGCAAGCTTTTCTCTTTTTGGGGATCTATGAGTGTACACACCCAGAGGGAAGACCCCGTTATTATTACCTTGTGGAAGGTCTCGGACCCAGTCCCTAATATGAGTACAGCCATGCGCCGGTCTATTGACCGCGCTTAGGGCCATCTTTAATATTGATTGGACCCTGGGCAAATATTTTCTTGGGCCCCCCCATGCAATTTCACTCTCCACCTGCAATGAGACATACAATAAATAGCAACTATACTCAAAATCAGTTTCCTGAATCAGATCAGCAGTGGTTTTTATTGGTTGCCAGAGGTTATAGCATATCATTACCAGTTACTGACTGGTTGCTAGAGGTTACAGCACACATTACAGCTCACTGATTGGTTGCTAGAGGTTACAGCACATGCTTTCTGCTTGTTTGGTTGCTAGAGATTACTGTACATCAATACTGCTCACTGCTTGGTTGCTAGAGGTTACAGCACATCATTACTGCCCACAGATTGGTTGCTAGAGGTTATAGCACATCATTACTGCCCAAAGATTGGTTTCTAGAGGTTACAGCACATGCTTTCTGCTTGTTTGGTTGCTAGAGGTTACTGCACATCATTACTGCCCAAAGATGGGTTGTTAGAGGTTACAGCACATCATCTCCTCACTGCCTGCACACCATGGACTGGGGAGCGCAAAGTCACTTTCCTGACACCACAGAAATGTGCTGCCCTTTAGCAGATACACAGCAGTGGCGTCAATTATTAATGACACCCTCATGCATCTGCTGACATGTGCTGTGGACTTTCAAGCATGCCTTTGTCTCCCCAGTGGGCAGCATCCAGTATAGGTGATGGTGAAGGGGGGGCATGATATACATAGGAATGCCCCTTTTGTGTACATATCAGCGCAGCTGGCCGCCACTATTTACATATGAATGCTGCCACTGTTTACATATCAATGCTGGTTATTTACATGTAAATATAGGGTCTGCAGGTGAGTCATCTGTACACAATAGGGCAGAGTTGGGCAGCTTTAGTAGCAGCACTTAGATATCGGGACACAGCACAGGTCTAAAACTTCAAGGGACAAGGGAATTTAAACCAGGATACTTGGCAAGTATGAGGCAGCTGCTTTGGGCCCCACAACAATGACAGGGCCCAGGGCAGCTGCCCCTTTTCCCTGCCTTAAAGACAGCCCTGACCGCGCTGTCAGGCAGCATCTAGGATATCTATGGTGCCCCTGGCAGCCCAGCCCCCTCACAGTTAGAACACGCCTAGGGAACACAGTTAACCCCTAGATCGCCCCCTGCAGGTTAACCCCTTCACTGCCAATGACATTTCTACAGTAATCAGTGGATATTTAAATTTCTGATCGCTGTATAAATGTCATTGGTCCCAAAAAAGTGTCAAAAATGTCTGACATGTCCGCCGCAATATCACAGTCCCGATAAAAATCGCAGATCGCCGCCATTACCAGTAAAAAAAAATGTAAAAATGCCAGGAATGAATTCTCATGGTTTGTAAATGCGGCAACTTTTGTGCAAACCAATCAATAAACGCAGATTGCGATTTTTTTTTTTTACCAAAAATATGAGGAAGAATATAAATCGGCCAAAACCGATGAATAAATTTTTTTTTTTTTTTTGGATTTGTATTTTAGGAAAAAGTTAGAAATATTGTTTTTTTGCAAAATTGTCGCTCTTTTTTTGTTTATAGCGGTGATCATAAATGACGCAGAGGGGATCAAATACCACCACAAGAAAGCTCTACTTGTAGGCAAAAAAGGATGCAAATTTCGTTTGGGTACAACGTCGCACAACCGCGCAATTGTCAGTTAAAGCGACGCAGTGCCGAATCGCAAAAAGTGCTCTGGTCCTAACTTGGGAAATCCTTCCGGGGCTGAAGAGGTTAAAGTGGTATCAGACCCAAAACCAAAAATGTAATATATTGCAGCTAAACTATCAGTAATTGTGGTGGTTTTGCCTTGTTCTTGTAGCAAGAAACAGCTTCTGGTGTCATCATTACCAGGCTTGCAAAATGTGCGCAGGGGCAACAATTTTTATTGAATTAGGCACGCCCCCAGAACTACATTTACCAAGAGCATTTTCTGTACACAATGTATGCGCAGGGTCTTAGAAGTCAATGCAGCAGCAAGGGGAAAGAAATCAATGTATGAATGGGGAGTGGGACAGTGAGCCCTTTTAAAGGGATAAACCAGCCTTTCTCAACCTTTTCAACACCGAGGAACCCTTGAAATAATTCTCTGGTCTCGGGGAACCCCTGCTAAAAATGAAAAATCTACAACTCAGGATACATTGGTGTGATGGTCAATGGGAAGAATGCTCCCTACACTTGTGGTCATTGGGAAGAATTACCCCCTTACAGATAGCTAAAAAGATCAATGATGTCATTGGGAATTTATCTGAGAGGTAGAAATTGACCATTGCTCAAGGAATCCCTAGCAACCTCTGGAGGAACCCTAGGGTTCCATGGAACCCTGGTATAGAAACCCTGGGATAAACCACGAGAAAATTGTAATCTGTTGCAAAACTTTAATGATTTTTATTTTTTTTTGCCCTGACATGCACTTTCAAAAATTAAACAGTTCTCACCCAAAAGGAAATCCATGTAAATCCAAAACTGGCCTAGAGGCACTCGTGGGTCTCACGGGAGGAAGATCAAAAACAGCAATGTTTTTATTGTCAATATTTCGATGAAGCTTCGTCATCTTTCTCAAGACACTACAACGTGGAAAGGAACAGACTAATAAACTCAATGTCCCACCCTCCAACATCACCAGGGCCATGGATAAGGGGGTTCCACAAGTTCTCCTGTATGGGGCCCAGGCCAACTGGGTGAATTGGATGTGGGCAGGGAGGGTAATCGGCACGGAGGGGGGAGACGATTGCTGGAACCAATCCCCCTTTATGGCTTTTTCTGCAGCACCTTAAAGGTGGCTTCTTCTCTTGTCCCTCCGGCCAGCTTTCAGCTGCTGCAGGGAGAACCATACAAGGGATCCGTTGCAGTAATTGCCCCCTCCGCCACACCAATCATCCTCCTTGTACCATATATTTCCCCCTGCTGCCCAGGCCCCCCTGTGTGCCCCCCGCCCAATGCTGCTGGTTTCCCTCCTCTCCTTCCCACCGGCAACTTCAAGCACACAATATGGTCCTTCAGGATGGGGAGTGGGGGACGCCCAGCTCCTTCCTTTCCTGTATAAATGCAATGAGTGATCGGTACTGATCAATCACTATATTCATTTATAACTGAAGCATAGTAAACTGTGTTTATTTTGGGGGGCTGTCAAGTCGGCTGTATGGGGCCTCATGGTTTCTAATAGTAGCCCTGAACAACACCCCCTAGTGATGACCGAGCAGAGTGCAAGGATTAAAAGACACATAAAGGGTACAGGTCAAAGAAAGATCACAAAAGGAGCAAATCACAATAGTTCATCAAAAAAACTAAATATACAAAATCCTTGCTTAAATCAAGCTATCAAACACAGCTCCTGCATGAAAATGCTGAAAAAGTGGAAAAAAATAAAGCATGTTATAAACACCCGCAAGAAAAAATGGCAAAATCCACACCACACCAGAAAGGAATTTCACTCTTTTATAAATTACTTCGACAGAAAAGCACCTTTAATAAGTCAACCCGCCTTCAAAAAATGGAAGTCTGACTTGGGTAGCACATACACTAAACAGCAATGGACATCAGCATATAAATCCACCTACACAGCCACGTGCTGTTCCACACTGTGGGTACTTTCCATCAAACTGACAACGCTGGTATATGACCCCGGACAAAATTTCTCATTTTGATCCTTACCAATCCTCCCAGTGCTGGAGAAATTGTGGCCAAAAAGGCGACCTATTTCACATCTTCTAGAGTTGTAATAAACTGACCTTCTACTGGAAATCTGTTTTTTAATCTCCTATCAGATATATACTATATTACCAAAAGTATTGGGACGCCTGCCTTTACACGCACATGAACTTTAATGGCATCCCAGTCTCAGTCTGTAGGGTTCAATATTGAGTGGGCCCACCCTTTGCAGCTATAACAGCTTCACCTCTTCTGGGAAGGCCGTCCACAAGGTTTAGGAGTGTCTATGGGAATGTTTGACCGTTCTTCCAGAAGAGCATTTGTGAGGTTCATGTGTGTGTTAAGGCAGGTATCCCAATACTTTTGGTAAAATATTGTATGTAACACAGGAAAGCAGAAAAAAAGCAATTTTGGACTGTGCAAGCCACACAAGGAGTAAACAATTTGGCTGATATATATTGCCGGAATGATATTTAACTAGATCTCCTATGAAAGTTTACAAAGTGGACCTTGCTTTGTGCAATGGTGGGCAGTCATGTTGGAACAGGAAGGGGCCATCCCCAAACTCTTCCCACAAAGTTGGAAGCATGAAATTGTCCAAAATGTCTGACGCCTTAAGAGTTCCCTTCACTGGAATTAAGGGGCCAGGCCTAATCCCTGAAAAATGACCTCACACCATACCCCCCCTCCACCAAATGGTTTGGACCAGTGCACAAAACAAGGTCCATAAAGACATGGATAAGCGAGTTTGGGGTGGAGGAACTTGTCTGGCCTGCACAGAGTTCTGATCTCAATCTGATAGAACACCTTTGGGATGAATTAGAGTGGAGACTGCGAGCCAGGCCTTCTTGTCCACATTAATGCCTGACCTCACAAATGCGCTTCTGGAAGAACGGTCAAACATTCCCATAGACACTCCTAAACCTTGTGGACGGCCTTCCCGGAAGAGGTGAAGCTGTTATAGCTGCAAAGAATTGGCCAACTCAATATTGAACCCTACAGACTAAGACTGGGATGCCATTAAAGTTCAAGTGCGTGTAAAGGCAGGCGTCCCAATTCTTTTGGTAATATAGTGTAGCTCAAACACCAATCCTTCCATCGCTTGAGATAGGAAAGTTCCCACCAGAATAGAACAATATTCTATCATCCACATACTATTAGCCGCTAGGCTTAACATCACTAGACGACAGAGAAACCCCATCCCTCCCACGCTACTAGAGGTGATAGAGGCGACCAATCTACACTGTTCCTATGAGCAAATAATGGCCTGTTGTATGGATAAAGCAGAAAATACCTCCCAAATGTGGAAACCATGGTTTGAGTGGCGCAATACACATTTATGATGTTTACATATAGCTCCTTGTTGCTTGAATCTCCTGATACTCCTTACTTATACTTTGACACTTCCCCAGGTACTGGTCTTCGCCTGATAGGCATGGACTCTTCATTACTCTGACCCATCCAGTAACTACCATTAAACTCCTTTGTCTAACCGTAGCAGAAACCTGCCTTGGTCAGTTGAACAGAACTTTTATTATTGTTTGATTGCAGTTTTCAACTTTCCTGTTATTGATACATTCCAGTGAACTCCATGTCAAGCATTTCCTTTGGCTAGTTAGTCGAAACACTTACTTTGTATAACCGACCACGCTTATTTACTGCTGCAACTTGTAAACTCAATAAAAATTTATTGAATGAGGAAAAAAGATGGCAAAATGAAGAAAAAGTGGAAAAAACAAAGCATGTTACAAACACCCACAAGACCACCCATAATTAGTAACATGAAAAAAATAATAATATAACAAGTGATGTGCTAGGGCGACAAAGCAAAAATGTATAGTTTACCAACCAGCCACAAAAATACTACCCAAGGCCAAACACCCCACATGTTCCAAAAATCGTAGGAGTGTAAGGAACCTGTCAAAAAAGAGCCGGTGTTTAAAGATGGATCCGTGCGCTGTGCGCGCTCGCGCTCCCGTGCACGCACCGGAAATGGCGCCAGCGGCTCTATTTGAACTCTCAACACCCAGCAGCCGGTGCTGTTTGTTCTACAGTGCTCCTGTTCCTGTGAACCCCCAGAGATTGTTCTAGAGAGACTTCCCGCACCTGTGACCCCGGCTACCCATTTGGACTTTGTTGTTAATCTGCCTGCCCTGACCTCTGCTTGTCTACGACCACTCTTCTGCCTGATCCTTTCTGCTGCATCTGCCCGCACGTTGCCGACCCTGCCTGTACCCGACTACCAGCCAGCCTGCTCCACTTGTACCGCACTGCCAGCTTGTTACCGACCCGGCCTATACCACCACTCTTCTGCTGCACGAGCTCCTGTGGACCTGCACCTACCATTGTGACCAAGTCCAGCCCTCATGCC
>BLSH010061550.1:673660-684629 GCA_018402905.1 Glandirana rugosa
TAGTTTTTAAGTCTGAACTTGTTTAAGAAGTGTTTACATGAATTTTGCCGAGATGGTCTTCGGGGTGAACTTCTGGATTAATAACTGGCGTAAGTATCCGAAGGATCTGGATTTGTATAAGGACGTGCAGAAGGGGCCCTATGCTAGAGATGTCCCACCCGGTAAATATACCTATGTGGAATTATTTTACCCTTACCAACCACTATAATTGAAGGACAAACACCGTGTAATCATATACACTCCCCCCTTTGAAAAGTTCTACCCACCACTGGTACCGCCGGTAAAACTTCAGCCGGTAAAACTTAGGTTGAAAACAAAAAAGTTATCCTTCTCCCGTATAAGTGGTCAGAAACTTGTAAATAACTCATGAAAGAATAAAGTTACGTTAAAACCAAGCACACCATTGTTTTTCTTGTGAAATTCCCAATAAGTTTGATGCGTCACATGGCCCTCTTCCTATTGAAAAAACAAAAGTTGGATTCAAAATGGCCGACTTCAAAATGGCCGCCATGGTCACCACCCATCTTGAAAAGTTTCCCCCCTCACATATACTAATGTGCCACAAACAGGAAGTTAATATCACCAACCATTCCCATTTTATTAAGGTGTATCCATATAAATGGCCCACCCTGTAGAGATCGTATCCCGGGGAAGACGTGCAGGAATATGTTTAGGTCTAGGAAGCCTATGAATGCGGTCAATAATTAGGTCTTCAAGTGGGGCTTCTGGTAGAGCCGTTTTAAGTACATTTGTGAAGAATTTGTTCAAGTCTGAATTTTTGATGTACTCTGGGATTCCACGGATCTTGACGTTATTACGTCTTGAGCGGTCCTCAAGATCTGCTAGCTTTGTTTTCATCCACCATAATTCATCCTCCCTTTCATTCAGTGCGTCAATCAGCTCATTAAACGTGGTCGTGAAGGAGCTCATTTTAGATTTGATGTGTGAGACCCTGTTGTTAACTTCTGAGACTTCAGATTTAAATTGATGTGCTAAGGACATTATATAAGTGTGAATTGTAGACCTTAAGGACATTAACATATCCTTTAATGTTGTGTCCAATACCAGAATATCAGCAGTTGGAAAGTTTGAAATGGAGCCTTGCAACTCTCTGGTGAGTTAGAGAAGGTGTCAGTCATTTTTTGCTTGCTTTTTGCTGGGCTAGAAGGCAGTGAACAGGGCTGATTTCCCCTGTACTGTGGGTCTGCGGGTATAACTACAGATTTGTGATGCAGTAAACCATTGTTGTGCTTAGGTGTCTGCTGATTTGCAATATTATTAATGGTGTTGCCATTTGATGGGTCTTTGTTAGGCTGAGAAAAAAAGTCAGTCATTTTGCCCGGTCTAGCCCCCTCTTTCCTTTTCCTGGACGACATAAGTGCCTGGGTGCAGTGTGTGCCTATATAGCAATAGTGGAATACAAAAGCTTCTAGTTGCTTACAAAGATTCTGGCAACCCTTATGGAGATAATGTTTGTTTTATAGTACAGTCATTCTCTCCCTCTGCTGGGTTCTCTATCAGCAAAGGGAGCCTCCTTCATTATTTTGGCAGGAAAGGGTTGTCTGTGCAGTAGGAATAACACTGGAGCAGTGAAGCGTTTGCAATGCTGGTTTGGGTTTACCAAGATGGCCGCCAGATTATCAGTTATTGTTCCCAGTTATGTTGTAGGCTCCCCAAATAAGATAGTCTGTCTCCTAAAGCCCTTTGAGGGATGGTGAATCAGTCCTGACCTCTAGTTTGTTCTACAGGCCCTGGGAGCTTTATACTATAGGCCGCAATTGGGAGGATGGCGGACGCGTTAGGCCTCTATAGGCCTCAGTCCGGGTGGCCTGGTGGCTATAGAATTAAGGCTTGAAAGCCACTGAGAGGGAGGGAAGTGGTGGGTAGTATCTCTAGATTTCTCCACAGGGTTGCTAGGAGGATAGGTAGTGCGGGGAGCTGGTAATACAGTCCAGGGCATCCGTTCCGGCTAGGCCTCACAGAGCCGCGGCCTAAATTTTTGCTTGAGTGGGTGTTCGATCCACTCGAGACTTAGATGGTTATGTAGCTGGGGTTCTTCAGAGGTGCAATACCTTGTTTATTTGCCCGTTTTCAGCCTCAGATCCACGGATTGATGCAGATTGCTCGTTGTGGTACTGGAGCTCCGCCGCTGCACGTCTGTCCCTGTCCGCGTCAAGCCACGCCCCCGCAATCCGAGGTTCCATTGTAGTTGTAAACTTCAGACATGAATTGTGAACAAAACATATATTTCTATAATGTTTATTTGCCTCTATCCAAAGCCCTGAAGGCCATTTCTCTCAGCTGCCTTGCTCCTCTGCTAGCAGCATGAGTCATTCTGACAGGTTTTCCAGACGCAAGATATAAAAAGGTGAGGGTAGGAGAGCTCCAGCACACAGCCTGTGATTAATATCCTTAGCTCTGCATCATTTCTGTATGCTGTGAGGATGAGGTTGTACACAGTGTCTAACTTCAGCTTCCTGTCCTCTGTTTTGTGGGTCTGTGAAAAATCCTTTTTATCTCTGAGTTTTACAAGGCTATACAGGACAAATGGCTGCAGATAAACAAGTACAACTTAGGTAAGAGGATTTGTTTCATCTCTGTGTGTCATCTGATGTTAGCCACTTCACCAGGTATACTGTATATGAGGGTTTGCATCCGCTTTAGAGAGTGTCTGTTGAGCATATTAAAATACTATCCAGCGCACCCTTCAAACCTATTGATTGGGTAGACTAATGTAGGGTACACACTATAAGAAAATTGGGGGAACGATCTTCTGATTTTCCTTATTGTTTCACAGCACATCTGAACCGATGAACGAAATTTTGTACGAAAATTCTTGAACGACGCAGGCTTTTTTTTTTGTTTTTGGTTTATTGTTTCCGATCATGCGCAGTCTTTCATTTCTGATTTTTCTTGTACGAAAATGGTACGCAGTAAACGAAAAACGTTCATTCTGTTCCCGTACGAGAAAAATTTTGGTGTTCGGTAATTTTCGTATGAGAAATTGGAATCGGCCGTTGAAAGTTGTGCACACACAATATACGAAAATCGTACGAAAGTTCCTCGGACGAAAATATTCGCATGATTTTCTTATAGTGTGGACGAGCCTTTAAAGTGTTCTTAAACCCACAACAGTAAAATCAGTCTGTACACGCAGTAAAGCATGCTTGTTATACTCACTGTGGAACCTAAGGGGTTAATCCTCTGCATTGTGTAAAAAGACTCTTTGATCCTGTCTTCTCTGAACCCCCCCTTCTTTCACTGCCCCCAATTCTTCTCCTCATAAGACAGAGCCTTTGGAGTCACTCCACACATGCTCAGATTGGTGTGTATTACTAGAGAGTTTTTTTTTCCTTGGGAGAGTGCATGTGATCAGCACAGGGCCAATCAGCACTGTCCAGACAGAGTGTCAGGGGTCATGCTGTCTCATAGGACAGTCAGAGTAGAATGAAAACTCCTCCTACAAGCTTTATCCAGACACTGATAGAGTCACAAGACTGCTATATACTGCTGATGAGAAAAGGTATTTAGCAGTTTATATTTACTGAAATAATTGCATTTCCATGTTCTGTGTACTGTGGGAGACCAGATATAGTGACTGCAGGCTCCTGGGGAGAGCAGATATAGTGACTGCAGACTCATGGGGAGATCAGATATAGTTACTGCAGGGTCCTGGAGAGACCAGATATAGTGACTGCAGGGTCCTGGGGAGACCAGATATAGTGACTGCAGGCTCCTGGGGAGACCAGATATAGTGACTGCAGGCTCCAGGGGAGATCAGATATAGTGATTGCAGGCTCCTGGGAAGAGCAGAAATAGTGACTGCAGGCTTCTGGGGAGACCAGATATAGTGACTGCAGGCTCATGGGGAGACCAAATATAGTGACTGCAGGCTCCTGGGTAGAGCAGATATAGTGACTGCAGGCTCCTGGGAAGAGCAAATATAGTGACTGCACAGGCTCCTGGGGAGACCAGATATAGTGAATGCAGGCTCCTGGGGAGACCCGATATAGTGACTGCAGGCTCCTGGGGAGACCAGATATAGTGATTGCAGGCTCCTGGGAAGAGCAAATATAGTGACTGCACAGGCTTCTGGGGAGACCAGATATAGTGACTGCAGGCTCCTGGGGAGACCAAATATAGTGACTGCAGGCTCCTGGGTAGAGCAGATATAGTGACTGCAGGCTACTGGGAAGAGCAAATATAGTGACTGCACAGGCTCCTGGGGAGACCAGATATAGTGACTGCAGGATTATGGGGAGACCAGATATAGTGACTGTAGGCTCCTGGGGAGATCAGATATAGTGACTGCAGGCTCCTGGGGAGAGTGGATATAGTGACTGCAGGCTCCTGGGGAGAGCAGATATAGTGACTGCAGGCTCCTGGGGAGAGCAGATATAGTGGCTGCAGGCTCCTGGGGAGCTCAGATATAGTGACTGCAGGATTATGGGGAGACCAGATATAGTGACTGTAGGCTCCTGGGGAGATCAGATATAGTGAATGCAGGCTCATGGGGAGATCAGATATAGTGAATACAGGCTCCTGGGGAGAGCAAATATAGTGACTGCAGGATCCTGGGGAGAGCAGATATAGTGACTGCAGGCTGTGGGGAGACCAGATATAGCAACTGCAGGCTCCTGGGGAGAGCAGATATAGTGACCGCAGGCTCCTGGGGGAGAGCAGATATATTGAATGCAGGCTCCAGGGGAGATCAGATATAGTTACTTCAGGCTCCTGGGGAACCCAAATATAGTGATTGCAGGTTCCTAGGGAGAGCAGATAAAGTGACTGCAGGCTCTTGGGTAGACCAGATATAGTGACTGCAGGCTCCTGGGGAGAGCAGATATAGTGACTGCAGGCTCCTGGGGAGCTCAGATATAGTGACTGCAGAATTATGGGGAGACCAGATATAGTGACTGTAGGCTCCTGGGGAGATCAGATATAGGGAATGCAGGCTCATGGGGAGATCAGATATAGTGAATACAGGTTCCTGGGAGAGCAAATATAGTGACTGCAGGATCCTGGGGAGACCAGATATAGTGACTGCAGGCTCCTTTCAAAAAAAGTCCGGGTTCGGGTCCGGGGTTCTGGAAATTTTACCAAAAGTTCTGAAAATTGCTGTAAAAAAGTCCAGGAAAGTCCTAGAGGTCTGCAAAAGGAAGGAAAATGGGGGTAAGGGTGGGACAAGTGCCCTACAAAGAAATGGGGACAGGGAAATAACTAAAAGCATTTTAAAAAAAATAAAAACATAAAAAAATCAAAAATGGAGATGGATGTGGACCATCTTCAAACTGGGTCTGAAAAGTATTAATTAACGGTAGAAGCCATATAACTGTTCTAAAATCATCTTCAAACTGTGTCAAAAAAGTATAAATAAGCCGGGAGAACCCATATCACTGTTCTGCAAACATCTGGAAACTGTGTGTGTCACTTTAACTAAAACCGGGACAAACTGACCTACTGTTCTGCAAACATCTGGAAACTGTGTGTAACACTTTAACAAAAACTGGGGCGAACCCATATCACTGTTCTGCAAACATCTAGAAACTGTGTGTGACACTTTAACAAAAACCGGGGCGAACCCATATCACTGTTCTGCAAACATCTGGAAACTGTGTGTAACACTTTAACTAAAACCGGGACAAACCATACTACTGTTCTGCAAACATCTGGAAACTGTGTGTGTCACTTTAACTGAAACCGGGACAAACTGAACTACTGTTCTGCAAACATTTGGAAACTGTGTGTGTCACTTTAACTAAAACCGGGATAAACTGAACTACTGTTCTGCAAACATCTGGAAACTGTGTGTGTCACTTTAACTAAAACCGGGACAAACTGAACTACTGTTCTGCAAACATCTGGAAACTGTGTGTGTCACTTTAACAAAAACCGGGGCGAACCCATATCACTGTTCTGCAAACATCTGGAAACTGTGTGTGTCACTTTAACTAAAACCGGGACAAACTGAACTACTGTTCTGCAAACATCTGGAAGTTGAAGATGGTCCACATCCACCTCCACTTTTGATTTTTTTAAAAATGCTTTTAGTTATTTCCCTGACCCCATTTCTTTGTAGGGC
Organism: Glandirana rugosa; assembly: GCA_018402905.1. NCBI lineage: Eukaryota > Metazoa > Chordata > Amphibia > Anura > Ranidae > Glandirana > Glandirana rugosa. The sequence goes on from BLSH010061550.1 coordinate 679,743, forward strand.
ACTTGTCCCACCCTTACCCCCATTTTCTTCCTTTTGCAGACCTCTAGGACTTTCCAGGACTTTTTTACAGCCATTTTTGTGCCTAAATGTTCACGTCCCCATTGATTTCAATGGGGTTCGGGGTCCGGGACAAAGTTTGGGTTCTGTCCGGACCCGAACCCGGACTTTGTCCCGAAGTTCGGCCAAACCAGCAGAACCCGGACTTCCAGAAGTTCGCTCAACTCTAATAGTGACTGCAGGCTCCTGGGTAGACCAGATATTGTGACTGCAGGCTCCTGGGGAGATCAAATATTGTGACTGCAGGCTCCTGGGGAGAGCAGATATAGTGACTGAAGGCTCCAGGGGAGATCAGATATAGTGACTGCAGGCTCCTGGGGAGAGCAGATATAGTGACTGCAGGCTCCTGGGGAGAGCAGATATAGTGACTGCAGGCTCCTGGGGAGGCCAGATATAGTGACTGCAGGCTCCTGGGGAGGCCAGATATAGTGACTGCAGGCTCCTGGGGAGAGCAGATATAGTGACTGCAGGCTCCTGGGGAGACCAGATATAGTGACTGCAGGCTCCTGGGGAGAGCAGATATAGTGAATACAGGGTCCTGGGGAGATCAGATATAGTGGCTGCAGGCTCCTGCAGGAGACCATATCCCTTTTCTCTTTCTTTCTTTTCTTTAGCTCAGAGGGTTTAACAACCATAACTCACCTGCTGTCAGCTGGATTGTATTAAGAGAGGTATGGACTACAGAGATTGAGACATCATTTTGCCCCCCCCCCCACCCGTACAAATCATTAGTAACACCTCATGTGGAATATGCAGTTCAGTTTTGGGCTCCAGTTCTCAAAAAGGATATCGGGGAACTGGAGAAAGTGCAGAGAAGGGCAACCAAACTAATAAGAGGCATGGAGGAGCTCAGCTAGGAGGAAAGATTGGAGGAACCAAATTTATTCTCTCTTGAGAAGATGAGATTAAGGGGGGATATGATCAACATGTATAAATACATAAGGGGGATATGATCTCCATGTATAAATACATAAGGGGGGATGTGATCTCCATGTATAAATACATAAGGGGGGATATGATCTCCATGTATAAATACATAAGGGGGGATATGATCTCCAGGTATAAATACATAAGGGGGGATATGATCTCCAGGTATAAATACATAAGAGGTCCATATAGTGATCTTGGTGTTCAGTTATTCACTTTAAGGTCATCACAGAGGAGAAGGGGGCGCTCTTTACATCTGGAGGAAAAAAGATTTAATCTCCAAATACGGAAAGGTTTCTTCACAGGGAAATAAAAAGTGGAAAATAAAATATAAATGTTAACATTTATATTTTATTTTCTACTTTTTACTTCCCTTCATTATGTTGCTACGTTTTATGGCTTTTTTCCTTCCACTATGTGCCATGTATTTGTATTTATTTTGTGCTATTATGTCCATATATTTTCCTTTGCCCCCATCCCCCGTCCCTCCCCACCACCCTCCATGGATAGGTTGTGATCACTCATCGATTCTGATTGCCAAATGAGTTATTATGTGCCCAGTTGCAGTGAATGTGGGCTGTCTACCCAGGACTGCAATTCTGCCCGTCACCACTGGGTACACAGCGTGCCACCCAGCGGGTAAAATTTGGCAAGGGGTGTGGATGGAGACCAGGACCGGGACTAGGTGTGGGCGGGAGGGGAAGCTGCCCTGGGCGCAATGGTTTACTGAAGGGATGGGGGGCACCTTCCTTCTGTTACAAGGCTGACAGAAGTAGTGACAGCAGCAGTGAGTTTGATAAGTGAGTGACTGCTCGGCGTAGGATCCCCTATGCTTGCGCATCATAAATGAGGGGGTAAGGGGAGGGGGCACAGTTTGGCATCTTTGCCTTGGGCGCTGAATGACCTTGTCCCGGGACTGATGGAGACCCTCTCTCCCCGCCCGCTGCTCCCTTGAGCAATTCTTTCCAGGTGCGCATGCCTGTGCACCTAGATCAGTCCTGCCGGTGGCGTCAGGACGCGTGACGTCATCATGCCCTCCGGGCGAGGCTAGGCCACGCGCCTGGTCGCCAGGGGGACGTCTGGTCTGTATCGCCCCTCCATTGCTGGATGGCGGGCACCGCCCCCTGCTCAGGGATTGGCTCCCCTCAGGCATACACCACTACTTAAGGCTGGTTGGGCATGCTGCTCAGTCTCACCTGGGCACAGCCCGTGAATGGATGTTTTACATGCCGCAGCCATAACAGGTATATTATACAATATTGGAGACTCATTAACTTTGTCTTAACATGGGAGGATCGCTCTGTATATATAGTGATTCCGATCCATCTATTATGTGCTGTTTTCCCTGAGATGGACTGATCTCCAGGGAACTTACAACTAACTATACATATCCCTGTTATCTGTAAATCTGATACTATAGTGACGGGATAAATTATTTAGCATTTTTTATTACCCTATTAGCACTTAAAAATCTTTTTTGGCTACAGTTGCCACTGTGACCCACTGCCGGAGCAGCCACCTGGCGCCTCTTGTGGTGCGCAGTGAAAGAAGCTGAGGGTAAAGGTGATGGACTGGCCAAGCATGTCTCCAGACCTAAACCCTATTGAGCATCTGTGGGGCTCCTCAAACGGAAGGTGGAGGAGCGCAAGGTCTCTAACATCCACCAGCTCTGTGATGTCGTCATGGAGGAGGGGAAGAGGACTCCAGTGGCAACCTGTGAAGCTCTGGTGATCTCTATGCCCAAGAGGGTTAAGGCAATGCTGGAAAATAATGGTGGCCACACAAAATATTGACTCTTTGGGCCCAATTTGGACATTTTCACTTTTGTACTCACTTTTGTTGCCAGCGGTTTAGACATTAATGGCTGTGTGTTGAGTTATTTTGAGGGGACAGCAAATTTACACTGTTATACAAGCTGTACACTCACTACTTTACATTGTAGCAAAGTGTCAGCTCTTCAGTGTTGTCACATGAAAAGATAGAATAAAATATTTACACAAATGTGAGGGGTGTACTTACTTTTGTGAGATACTGTATGCACTTGTTTATAAAAATGTATGTATCTGTTCATATGTACTCGATATTGCATCTTTTCCCAAAGACTATGTTTGTATTTTAGATATTTATATCTACCTGACCAGCATAATTATATCCTCTGAAGAAGGACGCTACCACGGTAAAAAGTCCGAAACATGTTAGGATGCCACTAAAACCCCTGTTTTGTTACCCACTGGGCTGGGGTCCATGTGGTACGCTGACATTTGTGTAGTATACATATTCTTTACTAATTGCCAAGTTTATACTGTATATATGTGTTTTATGATGATCGAGGTTTCACTTCCTATTTTATGAAGTGAATTATACCAATAAAATGTCTATTTTTATCTACTTCCCTACTTTGTCTTCATCATGCCCTTAAAGTCCAAGGGGGTTTTTCCTTCATTTGGCACTTTGTGCTATAAAAATTATTTCCAGTATGTTTGGATGTTGGCACGTTCATACAACCCTGCTTTCCCACAACAACGTACATTTCTGGTTTAGAAGAAGCATGGAAGAGGGTGCCAACTTTCTAGCCATTGGGACACTTGCCAGAGTTCCTGCCCAAAAAAGTAGCAAAGATGCCCCATGGTGCTCCTATAACACGACAAGAGTTATCTCAGACCCATGCAATACTACCTTCTCACCTGCTTGGCACTACTAATGTGAGGCAGACGTTGTTGGAGTTGAAGGTGGCAAAAGACTGGAGGGACAGTCGGCACTCGGGTAAACGTCAAATGGCAATATCCTTTATTGAAATTACATGAAACAGCTGTAAAACATCCAACGCACTTCAGCCGCCAGGCTTTAGTCAGCCACGATTAAGGCCTGGCAGCCGAAATGCGTTGGTTGTTTTACAGCTTTTTCATGTCATTTCAATAAAGGATATTGTCATTTAACAGTGACTGGAGTCTGGAGGCAGTGTCCCTCCAGTGGTTCACAGTACACCGAGGCATCAGCAGCCTTTCAGTCTGAGCACCAGATTGGAGGAAGGTAGCAGCACCACTTGTGAAGGTGGTGAAAGCCCTTTGGAGAAGGGTGAGCTTCAAGGGAGTCTTGCACTCTCTAAACCAGCATTTCTTAACCTTTTCAACACAGAGGAACCCTTGAAATAGTTCTCCGGTCTCGGGGAACCCCTGATAAAAATGAGAAGTCTATAACTCATGATACATTGGTGTGATGGTCAATGGGAAGAATACTCCTTACATTGGTGGTCATTGGGAAGAATTACCTTCTTACAGATAGCTAAAAAGATCAATGATGTCGTTGGGAATTTATCTGAGAAGCAGAAATTGCTTATTGCTCAAGGAACCCCTAGCAACCTCTGGAGGAACCCTGGTTGAGAATCACTGCTCTAAACACTTCTTCCTGTCTTGTTGACAAGGGACATCTATTATACAGGGTGGGCCATTTATATGGATACACCTTAATAAAATGGGAATGGTTGGTGATATTAACTTCCTGTTTGTGGCACATTAGTATATGTGAGGGGGGGAAACTTTTCAAGATGGGTGGTGACCATGGTGGCCATTTTGAAGTCGGCCATTTTGAATCCAACTTTTGTTTTTTCAATAGGAAGAGGGTCATGTGACACATCAAACTTATTGGGAATTTCACAAGAAAAACAATGGTGTGCTTGGTTTTAACGTAACTTTATTCTTTCATGAGTTATTTACAAGTTTCTGACCACTTATAAAATGTGTTCAATGTGCTGCCCATTGTGTTGGATTGTCAATGCAACCCTCTTCTCCCACTCTTCACACACTGATAGCAACACCGCAGGAGAAATGCTAGCACAGGCTTCCAGTATCCGTAGTTTCAGGTGCTGCACATCTCGTATCTTCACAGCATAGACGATTGCCTTCA
>BLSH010061550.1:684689-698872 GCA_018402905.1 Glandirana rugosa
GTGGACCAGACCAGAAATTACCCCAACCAACACATTCTGACAACTTGAAAATATAACGTAAAGACATCCGGGAGAGTAACGGATAGACCAGATGGAACGAACCTGTTTCCTATTAAACGGTAACGGCTGGGATCTCAAAGGTTCTGACAAAGTACAAACATGTCCCACCCGGTAAATATACCTATGTGGAATTATTTTACCCTTACCAACCACTATAATTGAAGGACAAACACCGTGTTCCCCCCTTTGAAAAATTCTACCCACCACTGGTACCACCGGCAAAACTTCAGCCGGTAAAACTTAGGTTGAAAACAAGAAATTCCCAATAAGTTTGATGTGTCACATGACCCTCTTCCTATTGAAAAAACAAAAGTTGGATTCAAAATGGCCGACTTCAAAACGGCCACCATGGTCACCACCCATCTTAAAAAGTTTCCCCCCTTGTGCCACAAACAGGAAGTTAATATCACCAACCATTCCCATTTTATTAAGGTGTATCCATATAAATGGCCCACCCTGTACAAACATGAAACAGTCTTGGAAACTCTAGGGTCGGCAATGGCAAATTATCCTTTGTCCAAGCAAGGTAGACCAGATAGGCAATGAGAGGGCCTACAGAAATGCAATATAAAAGTTCAACAGTCTTACACAACCAACCCCATTAAAGACCAGACCAGGTGGCCGTTCCCTTGTGTCTGTAGGCATCTATGGGAAGGTGTGCACATTCATCTTACGGATACGGAGAAAACATGAATGATGCCAAGAGCACAAAAGAAAAGCAACCAGTACCATCTGTATGCTTTATTTGTTTCATTAATAAATCATTGCTCCTTTATTGGATTTAACCCCGCAGTGCTATTGCAACCACAATTCAGAGGAGATACAATTTGATTCAAACAATATACTTCCTTTTCTATAAAGTACATGATTATGTATTATGATTAATATCCTTATCCGAAGAGGGGCAAACTTCAGATCCTCTCCCATTGGGCACAGAGTTGCGTTCTTCAGCCCAGATGAATATTCAAGCACAATGTAAAATTTCACACTGGATGATTATAAAAGCAAATTAAAATTTTCTCGCTCACCTATAACAATGAAAAGATGAAAAAACATTGTGAAATGTGCGATATAAAAGAATGCGTGTGTGAAGGAGCACCCAAAGCTACCAACTTTCAAGACTTATAATAACACAGCAGTGCCACGCTACTTAGTATTAGGGATGGGCCCGTGGTTCAAGTCAAATGTAAGTTCGACACAAACATCGGGCGTTCGCCCGTTTGTCGAATTTAGAACATTATGGGGCGTTCGCCGTGACTTCTCCGCCCCATAGTGCACTGCACGCAGACGGCACACACAGCTCCCGCCGTCTGCACGCTGTTTGCTTTGACACTTTATTGATATGGCAGGGCGGGGCCAACCGGCGACGTAAGCGAGCGACTCCGCCCCTTCTGATGTCATGTGACGTCAGAGGGGGCGGGTCACACGCTTAGGTCGCCGGGTGGCCCCGCCCTTCCATATAAATAAACTGTCATAACATACAGCACTCAGTCGACGGGAGCCCTCCCATGGAGGAGGAGCTGTTGCACTTTTTTTTTCTTTTGGGTCCGTCCGTCGCCGTGATTGACGATGGATTACAACGGGGGACACTTTTTTTTTAATAAAGGACTTGTTCCTAATTGTCTCCTGTGTTTTTTTCTTTTTTGACACTTTTTGGTGAAGTAGTAAGGGTACAATGTACTAACTCACATAGGGGGGGCGGGATCTGGGGGCCCCCTTATTAAAGGGGGCTTCCAGATTCCGATAAGCCCCCTGCCCGCAGACCCCCACATCCTCAGACCAGGGTTGTGGGGAAGAGGTCCTTGTCCCCAGCAACAGCAAGGTGCTTTGGGGTGGGCTGGGGTGCCCCAAAGCACCCATACTCCCCATGTTGAGGGCATGTAGCCTGGTATGGTTCAGGAGGGGGGGCGCGCTCTCTCACCCCCCCCCCCCCCTATCCTGGCTGGCCAGGTTGCATGCTGGGATAAGGGTCTGGTTTGGATTGTAGGGGGGACCCCATGTCGATTTTTTAAAAAATGTTGGTTCGGGGATCCCCTTAAAATTCAAACCAGATCCGAAGGGCCTGGTATGGGCGGGGTGGGGGGTGACCCTACGCAAATTTTTTCTGTGATATTTCTGTATATTGCTGGGAGCCGGCAATGCATTACAGCCTCATTAATAAATGACAACTTTTCCTTCACAAATGTAATTTTGCTCTGGCTATGTTCTAAACATCACAGACAGGGGAGGGCTGGGCTGGGGGGCAGGGTGGCAATTGCCCCCCAGGCCACCCTAACTTACATTCAAAAAGGCTGACGCCCGCTGCCGCTCACACTTTTTTTTCTTCTTGTGGAGGAAGGAAGTAGGGGCCTGGTAAAGGTGGGGGGGAGGGCACTGGTGAGGCTGCATTGGTGGGTGGTGAGGCTGCATTGATGCATTATTTTTGTTAAAGCTCCTTTGTTGCTATTAACATTAAATTATGTTACCACATTGTATCATATTTGTCTTACGTCATAACCTCAATATCCGTTATAAAACCAGGTGGGCATGGATGGTGAGCTGATTCGGTGGTTCAATGGGCCACTTGACTGGACTTGCCCCCCAGGCCTAAGGCTGCCAGCCCTCCCCTGATCACAGAGATGCGCCCTTTTACAGGCAGACTAAGGGGACCCCCCCCCCCCCCCCCGCACGATATTTAAAGGAATCTTTCATTTTTATTGTTTCACTTTAAGAATAATTAAAATCACTGCTTCTGAAAAAACGATCATTTAAAAACTTTTTTTTTCATTGATACGTCCCCTAGGACAGGACCCGGGCCCCCATACACTTTTTAGGGCAATAACATTGCATATAAACCTTTAAAATGAGCACTTTTGATTTTTTATGTTTGCATCCCATAGACTTTAATGGTGATCGAATGTTCAGACAATGTTTTTGCCTGTTCGCATGTTCTGGTGCGAACCGGGGGGGGGGTTGGCCCATCCCTACTTAGTATGTGCCAAATTCCAATTCGAAATATTATTTTACAATAAATGCACACTGTTAAAATGATGATAAGAAAATAAAGGTTGTGGTGAATTCACTAAGCGTGAACAAATCTGGAATTAAGGAGTTCACCACAGCTTTTCTTTAATTTTTCATCACTTCATCAGGGTGCACAACACGTTGACGTCCGGAGCCGAGGCAAACTCCGTTTCTGGCCGGCGCTCTCAGCCGTTGGCGATGGCAGTTGGAAATAGACTAGGACCCTCTGGAGCTTAAGTGGCACCTACATTTTTTACATTGGTTCACCGTGAACAAATCTGGTTGTTACAGTGCCTGGAAAAAGTATTCATACCCCTTGACGTTTCCCACATTTTGTCAAGTTACAACCAAAAACCTAAATGTATTTTATTGGGATTTTATGTGATGGACGACACAAAGTGGCTCATAATTGTGAAGCGGAAGGAAAACGATAAATGGGTTTCTAAATTTGTCTACAAATAAATATGTAAAAAGTGTGGGGGGGCATTTGTATGGCGCCCCCCGGAGTCAATACTTTGTAGAACCGCCTTTCGCTGCAATTACAGCTGCAAGTCTTTTTGGGGAAGTCTCTACCAGCTTTGCCCATCTAGAGAGGACTTTTCTGCCCATTCTTCTTTGCAAAATATCTCAGGCTCTGTCAGATTGGATGGAGAGCATCTGTGATCAGCAATTTTCAAGTCTTGCCACAGATTGTCAATGGGATTTAGGTCTGGACTGTGACTGGGCCATTCTAACACATGAATATGCTTTGATCTAAACAAGGGGTCTCCAAACTTTCTAAACAAAGGGACAGTTTACTGTCCTTTCGGCTTGAGGAGGGCCAGACTGTGACCATTGGTAGTAGAAATTGTCTTAGCGACAGTGGGAGTAAATAGTTCATCTTTGGCATTAGGAGGTGGAATAGTGCCCCATCATTGGTGTCAGTGGGAGGAATAGTGCCCAATCATTGGTATCAGTGGGAGGAATAGCGCCCCATCATTGGTATCAGTGGGAGGAACAGTGCCCCATCGGTGTCAGTGGGAGGTATAGTGTCCCATCATTAGTATCAGTGAGAGGAACAGTGCCCCATCGGTGTCATTGGGAGGAATAGTGTTCCATCATTGGCATCAGTGGGAGGAATAATGTCCCATCATCAGTGTCAGTGGGAGGAATAGTGCCCCATCATTGGTGTCAGTGGGAGGAATAGTGCCCCATCATTGGTGTCAGTGGGAGGAATAGTGCTCCATCATTGGTGTCAGTGGGAGGAATAGCGCCCCATCATTGCTATCAGTGGGAGGAATACTGCCCCATCATTGGTGTCAGTGAGAGGAAGAGTGTCCCATCATTGGTGTCAGTGGGAGGAATAATGTACCAACATTGGTGTCAGTGGGAGGAATAGTGCCCCATCATTGCTATCAGTGGGAGGAATAGTGCCCCATCATTGGTGTCAGTGAGAGGAATAGTGCCCCAACATTGGTGTCAGTGGGAAGAATAGTGCCCCATCAATTGTGTCAGCGGGAGGAATAGTGTCCCATCATTGGAATCAGTGGGAGGAATAGTGTCCCATCATTGGTGTCAGTGGGAGGAATAGTGCCCCATCATTGGAATCAGTGGGAGGATTAGTGCCCCATCATTGGCATCAGTGGGAGGAAGAGTGCCCCATCATTGGTGTCAGCGGGAGGAATAGTGTCCCATCATTGGCATCAGTGGGAGGAATAGTGTCCCATCATTGGTGTCAGTGGGAGTATTAGTGCCTCATCATTGGCATCAGTGGGAGGAATAGTGCCCCATCATTGGTGTCAGTGTGGGGAATAGTGCCCCATCATTGGTGTCAGTGGGAGGAATAGTGCCCCATCATTGGTGTCAGTGGGAGGAATAGTGTCCAATCATTGGTGTCAGTGGGAGGAATAGTGCCACTTCATTGGTGTCAGTGGGAGGAATAGTGCCCCATCATTGGTGTCAGTGGGAGGAATAGTGTCCAATCATTGGTGTCAGTGGGAGGAATAGTGCCACTTCATTGGTGTCAGTGGGAGGAATAGTGCCCCATCATTGGTGTGAGTGGGAGGAATAGTGCCACTTCATTGGTGTCAGTGGGAGGAATAGTGCCCTGTTTTTGATGTCAGTAACATGAATTACGTGTATTCCATTCTTGGTGTCAGTGGGAGGAATAGTGTCTTGCATCAGTGAAAGAAGTTCCCCAAGGGCCTGATAAAGGCAGTTAAAAGGCCGCTTTCGGCCCCAGGGCCACTGTTTGGAGACCACTGCAAACCTAAACTATTCCATTGTAGCTCTGGCTGGATGTTTACAGTTGTTGTCCTGCTGGAAGGTGAACCTCCTCCCCGGTCTCAAGTCTTTTGCAGACACTAAAGGTTTTCTTCTAAGATTGCCCTGTATTTGGCTCCATCCATCTTCTCACCAACTCTGACCAGCTTCCCTGTCCCTGCTGAAGAAAAGCATCCCCACTCCATGAAGCTGCCACCGCCATGTTTCACATTGGGGATGGAATGTTCAGGGTGATGTGCAGTGTTAGTTTTCCGCCACACATAGCGTTTTGTTTTTAGGCCAAAGAGTTGAATTTTGGTCTCATCTGAGCAGAGCACCTTCTTCCACATTTGGTGTCCCCCCCACATGGCTTCACAACTGCAAACGAAACTTCTTATGGCTTTCCTTCACTCTTCCATAAAGGCCCTTTAATTTTATGTTTCATCAATTCATCAGTGTACACGACATGTTGACGTCCGGAGCCAAGGCGAGCTCAGTTTCTGGCCGGCACTCCCAGCAGTTGGCGATGGCAGTTGGGGATGGACTAGGACCCTCTGGAGCTTAAGGGACACTTACATTCACCATGAACAAATCTGGTTGTTAGATTATCTATAGATAGTCCATCACTTACAAGTCTATGATATCATATAGTGAACGATGTCTTCAAGGAAATCTTCTGTGAATCCCTAATTGAAGAGAAGATAAAACTCCTCCAGAATGACAAAAGATGGCCGCTCACTTTATATCTTGGACCTTTAAATAAAAGGTCTAAATACGTCTTTGTCGTCCTTTGACGTAACGCATAGGGCGGAGCTTACTGTCAGGCCACTGACCAGAATATGGGAGTGCGGTGTTCCCTTCTGAGCTGCCATTCTGTAGCGGTGAGCAAATCTCCCTCTGTGTATTGCCATGCCTGCCTTTATTTATCATGCGTGAGTGTGGCTTTAAATGTGAAAATAAAGTGTTACAGTGAGCACTATTGTTTTCTTTCTTTTATATCCCTTATGAACAAATATAAAACTTTGGAGTTGTCATTGTGGAGAGTTTAATAACAACAGAATGCCAGCCCCCTGAAGCTGGTCCCTGCTCTTAAAGGGGAAAAGACATTTTTAGACCTTTTATTTAAAGGTCCAAGATTTAAGGGGAGTGGCCATCTTCTGCCATTCTGGTGGTGGACTTTTATTTTGTCTTCACTTTTGGGATTCACGGAGGATTTCCTTGATAGAAGACATCATTCACAATGTTATAATGTGGACTTGCACTAATTATTAACAAATATAACAACCAGATTTGTTCACACGACTTTTATTTTATTTATCGTCATTTTATTAGTGTGCACTTATTGTATATTAAAGTGATATTAAAGATTACATTTAAAAAAAAAATAGCAAACATCTTATACTTACCTGCTCTGTGCAATGGTTTTGCACAGAGCAGCTCTGATCCACCTCTTCTGGGGTCCCCCGCAGGCACTTTTGGCTCCTCCTCTTCTCTGAGTGCCCCCATAGCAAGCCACTATGGGGGGCACTCATGCGTTCTCAGCCCTGCTCCTGTTGCCTCCTCACTGGCTGTGATTGACATCAGCAGGAGCCAATGGCTTGGCATGAGGGCACTGGTGCACTCTTGGCCCTGGCCCTGTTCCTTCCTCACTGTCTGTGATTGACAGCAGCAGGAGCAAATGACTTGCCATGGGTGCATCCATGCATTCTTGGACCCACCCCGGTTCCCTCCTCACTGGCTGTGATTGACAGCAGCAGGAGCCAATGGCTTGCCATGAGGGCACTGGTGCGTTCTTGGTCCTGCCCCTGCTCCCTCCTCACTGGCTGTGATTGACAGCAGCAGGAGCCAATGGCTTGCCATGAGGGCACTCATGTATTCTTGGCCCTGGCCGTGTGCCCACCACACTGGCTGTGCTTGACAGTAGCAGGAGCCAATGGCTTGCCATGAGGGCACTAGTGCATTCTTGGCCCTGCCCCTGCTCCCTCCTCACTGCCTGTGATTGACAGCAGCAGGAGCCAATGACTTGCCATGGGGGCATCCATGCATTCTTGGACCCGCCCCGGTTCCCTCCTCACTGGCTGTGATTGACAGCAGCAGGAGCCAATGGCTTGCCATGAGGGCACTGGTGCGTTCTTGGTCCTGCCCCTGCTCCCTCCTCACTGGCTGTGATTGACAGCAGCAGGAGCCAATGGCTTGCCATGAGGGCACTCATGTATTCTTGGCCCTGGCCGTGTGCCCACCACACTGGCTGTGCTTGACAGTAGCAGGAGCCAATGGCTTGCCATGAGGGCACTAGTGCATTCTTGGCCCTGCCCCTGCTCCCTCCTCACTGCCTGTGATTGACAGCAGCAGGAGCCAATGACTTGCCATGGGGGCATCCATGCATTCTTGGACCCGCCCCGGTTCCCTCCTCACTGGCTGTGATTGACAGCAGCAGGAGCCAATGGCTTGCCATGAGGGCACTGGTGCGTTCTTGGTCCTGCCCCTGCTCCCTCCTCACTGGCTGTGATTGACAGCAGCAGGAGCCAATGGCTTGCCATGAGGGCACTCATGCATTCTTGGCCCTGGCCGTGTTCCCACCACACTGGCTGTGCTTGACAGCAGCAGGAGCCAATGGCTTGCCATGAGGGCACTCATGCATTCTTGGCCCTGGCCGTGTTCCCACCACACTGGCTGTGCTTGACAGCAGCAGGAGCCAATGACTTGCCATGAGGGTGCTAGTGCATTCTTGGCCCTGCCCCTGCTCCCTCCTCAATGGCTGTGATTGACAGCAGCAGGAGCCAATGACTTGCCATGGGGGCACTCATGCATTCTTGGCCCTGCCCCTGCTCCCTCCTCACTGGCTGTGATTGACAGCAGCAGGAGCCAATGGCTTGGCATGAGGGCACTGGTGCATTCTTGGCCCTGCCCCTGCTCCCTCCTTACTGGCTGTGATTGACAGCAGCAGGAGCCAATGGCTTGGCATGAGGGCACTGGTGTGTTCTTGGCCCTGCCCCTGCTCCCTTCTCGCTGCCTGTGATTGACAGCAGCAGGAGCCAATGACTTGCCATGGGGGCACTCATGCATTCTTGGCCCTGCCCCTGCTCCCTCCTCACTGGCTGTGATTGACAGCAGCAGGAGCCAATGGCTTGCCATGAGGACACTTGTGCATTCTTGGCCCTGCCCCTGTTCACTAGCTGTGATTGACAGTAGCAGGAACCAATGACTTGCCATGGGGGGGCACTCTTGCATTGTTGGCCCTGCCCCTGTGGCTCCTGCTGCTGTCTCTCAGCCAGAAGAAGGTAGGGACCCAGGAGAGCAGCCACTCTCGTGCATATCAATCTGGCTCAGGTAAGTATTAGGAGGGGCTGTGGGGGAAGCTGCATACTATTTTATTTTTTTACCTTTATGCATTGACTGCATGAAGGTTAAAAAAAAAACCTTTAACCTCCACAACCACTTTAATATTTTGAATTGGCTTTTGGCACATACTGAGTATCGCGGCACCATTATATTATTGCTGGTTAGGGTTTATTACTTTAGGAGGGCTAAAAGGATCTAAAAAAAAAATGTATCATATTAGAATTTAGTTATTAAAAATTATACATTTGAATTAACATTATTTTTAAATTATTATTAATATTTATTTATTAATAATTATATATTTGAATTAATATTATTAATAAAAATAATAAATAATACATTCATAAATGAATTAACTTTAATATTAAAAGCCATACGAATACACGCTTGACTGAGGTGTCACTATGCAGCTGTTCTAGATTAAAATAAAATAAAATAAGGGTCCTAATCTGTCAAGACAAAGTTTCAAAAAAATCACAATGGTGGTGCACAACTGGATTATTATCACATCTGCCCTTCAATTTAGAAAAAAAAAAAACAATAAAAAAAATTTAAAAAAATGTTTCAATTTTGAAAAAAATATTTTTTATAATTTTTTTTTTTAATTTTTTTTCACTGTTTTAAAAACTTTTTTTACTCACCTCCCTTAAAAATCGCCAGCAAGCCATGAAGCGGAAGGCTTTAGGTTTGCAGGCTCATTTGGCACCCATTTTGGATTTCCGCAGAGGCCACAGAGACTGCCGACGTAGAACTCATTGGTATTCACTTGGAGATATCCGTTGCTAGACAAGTGCACCTTCGTATATTCGCCGACGGAGACTGCGACAACGCCTGCACTGTGATGCAGGGAGAGATCTGTACTTATCACAATAGAATCAGAAGCCTGGTCGTCAAATGCAATCATTTTTCCTTTCACCTAAAACACAATCAAAAAAATAATTTAAAAACATACATTTAATGAGGCAATATAATATTTTTGAGGCAAGTGTATTTAAAGAGTAACTCTACTTCTGTTCAGGAAAAAAACTTTTGTAACAAACTTTGTAGCAGATTCCGTCCTTTAGTTACCCTGGAGAAATAGCTGTTTGTTTCTCTGTGTCCATGTGCAGAGTGAATGTGAATGGGGGGGGTGACTTTATAATCATCAACCAGCTGCTGCACTTGCAGGGTTCTAATGAAGGAAAGTGGCAGGGTCTGCATCCCTTTAGACGTGAGTATCTCGCCACAAAATTGCATTTATTATTGCAGGGGATGCCCAAAATCGGACTTGAATTTTAGTGCAGAGTTCTGGGAAAATCAGCAAGCCAGTCACACAAGAAGGAAATTCAATTTATAGGGAAAGGGGGGGGGGGGGGGGCTATGTAAACCATCTCTGTACAGAGCGTCTCCAGGTGGCCATATTGCATTTTACAGAAAATGGTATCTTTAAAACTATTTGATTACAATGTGACTCATATGGCAATCATATATGCTATAGTATTTTTTTTTTTTTATTTGCTTTTTTTTTCCTCCACGAAAAAGTTACCCCTAATTTTTTTGAGTGTTTTTTAAAATTATATTGTAATAAAATAAAATAATACAATGTAAAGTAGTGAGTGTACAGCTTGTATAACAGTGTAAATTTGCTGTCCCCTCAAAATAACTCAACACACAGCCATTAATGTCTAAACCACTGGCAACAAAAAGTGAGTACACCCCTAAGTGAAAATGTCCAAATTGGGCCCAAAGTGTCAAGATTTTGTGTGGCCGCCATTATTTTCCAGCACTGCCTTAACCCTCTTGGGCATGGAGTTCACCAGAGCTTCACAGGTTGGCACTGGAGTTCTCTTCCCCTCCTCCATGATGACATCACAGAGCTGGTGGATGTTAGAGACCTTGCGCTCCTCTGCCTTCCATTTGAGGAGCCCCACAGATGTTCAAAAGGGTTTAGGTCTGGAGACGCTTGGCCAGCTTACCCTCAGCTTTTTAGCAAGGCAGTGGTCATCTTGGAGGTGTTTGGGGTCGTTATCATGTTGGAATACTGCCCTGCGGCCCAGTCTCCGAAAGGAGAGGATCATGCTCTGCTTCAGTATGTCACAGTACATGTTGGCATTCATGGTTCCCTCAATGAACTGTAGCTCCCCAGTGCCGGCAGCACTCATGCAGCCCCAGACCATGACACCCCCACCAACATGCTTGACTGTAGGCAAGACACACTTGTCTTTGTACTCCTCACCTGGTTGCCACCACACATGCTTGCCACCATCTGAACCAAATAAGTTTATCTTGGTCTCATCAGACCACAGGGCATGGTTCCAGTAATCCATGCCCTTAGTCTGCTTGTCTTCAGCAAACTGTTTGCGGGCTTTCTTGTGCATCATCTTTAGAAGAGGCTTCCTTCTGGGACGACAGCCATGCAGACCAATTTGATGCAGTGTGCGGCGTATGGTCTGAGCACTGACAGGCTGACCCCCCACCCCTTCAGCCTCTGCAGCAATGCTGGCAGCACTCATACATCTATTTCCCAAAGACAACCTCTGGATATGACGCTGAGCACTGCACTCAACTTCTTTGGTCGACCATGGTGAGACGCTGTTCTGAGTGGAACCTCTCCTGTTACACCGCTGTATGGTCTTGGCCACCATGCTGCAGCTCAGTTTCAGGGTCTTGGCAACCTTCTTATAGCCCAGGCCATCTTTATGAAGAGCAACAATTCTTATTTTCAGATCCTCAGAGAGTTCTTTGCCATGAGGTGCCATGTTGAACTTCCAGTGACCAATATAAGAAAGTGAGAGCGATAACACCAAATTTAACCCACCTGCTCCCCATTCACACCTGAGACCTTGTAATACTAATGAGTCACATGAACACCAAAGAGGAAAAATGGCTAATTGGGCCCAATTTGGACATTTTCACTTAGGGGTGTACTCACTTTTGTTGCCATTGGTTTAGACATTAATGGCTGTGTGTTGAGTTATTTTGAGGGGACAGTAAATTTACACTGCTATACAAGCTGTACACTCACTACTTTACATTGTAGCAAAGTGTCATTTCTTCAGTGTTGTCACATGAAAAGATAGAATAAATGTGAGGGGTGTACTTACTTTTGTGAGATACCGTACATACGACATATATATATACATTATATTGTCAAAAGTATTGGGACACCTGCCTTTACACGCACTTCTATCTTTTGTGTACCCTTTAAAAACCCTTTTTTAATACACAGAGTCTTGACCTCAATAGAACACCTTTGGGATGAATTAGAGAGGAGACTGCGAGCCAGGCCTTCTCATCCAACATCAGTGCCTGACTTCATAAATACGCTTCTGGAAGAATGGTCAAACATTCCCATAGACACTCCTAAACCTTGTGGACAGTCATGTTGGAACAAGAAGGGGCCATCCCCAAACTCTTCCCACAAAGTTGGGGGGCATGAAATTGTCCAAAATGTCTTGGTATGCTGACGTCTTAAGAGGTCCCTTCACTGGAACTAAGGGGTCAAGCCCAACCCCTGAAAAACAACCCCCCACCATAATCCCCCCTCCACCAATTGATTTGGACTGGTGCACAAAGCAAGCTCCATAAAGACATGGATGAGCAACGAATGAGATGGGGTGAATTAGAGCGGAAACTGTGAGCCAGGCCTTCTCACCCAACATCAGTGCCTGACCTCTGGAAGAAGGGTCAAACATTCCCATAGACACTCCTAAACCTTGTGGACAGCCTTCCCAGAAGAGTTGAAGCTGTTATAGCTGCAAAGGGTGGGCCAACTCAATATTGAACCCTACGGACTAAGACTGGGATGCCATTAAAGTTCATGTGCGTGTAAAGGCAGGTGTCCCAATACTTTTGGTAATATAGTGTATGTCCACCGTATGACCCTATGACTATGTCCCGGTGGGTGGGGCAAAATGCACCGGGGTGGGTGGTTTGGAGGAGACATGTAGGCTGAAGGCTGAGGCTGCTTCTTATCATTTATTTACCTAGGCTGGTTGGGAGTAGTGGTGGTCCTTTCCTCTTTACGTTTACTAGCCCTCTGAATTGGTATCAGGATAAGCCTACACCCCATGCTATGGGACACAGGATATGATTTCACCTCTACTTTGAGCAATACAACAGGTCGCAGTGATACGTACGACCTTTAGCCTCTAGTCCTTGACATCCCGAGGTCCACCTGGACCATCCTGGGGTGAAGATTGGAGCTTATTGTGAATGTTATCTCAGGATATTTTAGATATCCTTAGGGGTCTACCTCTAAGAACCCCCTTCCCCCTCCACCTCCATCCTAGTGAACACACACTCCGATTGTTCATAGTTTTACTCAGCTTTTTAGTTGAGCTGTAAATCCCAAAGTTGAGTTCCTATCCTCATGGGCGTCCGCAGATAGGGGCAAGGGGGGGCAATTGCCCCCCCCCCCCTGGAATCAGGGATCGGATCGGGGGTTGCCCACTAGGTCCTTATCCTCTTGGGCTATGTATGAAGTCTCTGATCGTCTCGTGTGCCATGTCCACAGTCTCAGACCATCTCCTGTAGTATGTCTGCAGTCTCTGACCATCTGCTGTAGTATGTCTGCAGTCTCTGACCATCTCCTGTAGTATGTCTGCAGTCTTTGACGATCACCTGTAGTATGTCTGCAGTCTCGGACCATCTCCTGTAGTATGTCTGCAGTCTCTGACGATCACCTGTAGTATGTCTGCAGTCTCTGACCATCTCCTGTAGTATGTCTGCAGTCTCTGACCATCTCCTGTACTATGTCTGCAGTCTCTGACCATCTCCTGTACTATGTCTGCAGTGTCTGACCATCTCTTGTACTATGTCTGCAGTCTCTGACCATCTCCTGTAGTATGTCTGCAGTCTCTGACCATCTCCTGTACTATGTCTGCAGTCTCTGACCATCTCCTGTAGTATGTCTGCAGTCTCTGACGATCACCTGTAGTATGTCTGCATTCTCTGACCATCTCCTGTAGTATGTCTGCAGTGTCTGATCATCTCCTGTACTATGTCTGCAGTCTCTGACCGTGTCCTGTACTATGTCTGCAGTCTCTGACGATCACCTGTAGTATGTCTGCAGTCTCTGACCATCTCCTGTAGTATGTCTGCAGTCTCTGACCATCTCCTGTAGTATGTCTGCAGTCTCTGACGATCACCTGTAGTATGTCTGCATTCTCTGACCATCTCCTGTAGTATGTCTGCAGTGTCTGATCATCTCCTGTACTATGTCTGCAGTCTCTGACCGTGTCCTGTACTATGTCTGCAGTCTCTGACGATCACCTGTAGTATGTCTGCAGTCTCTGACCATCTCCTGTAGTATGTCTGCAGTGTCTGATCATCTCCTGTACTATGTCCGCAGTGTCTGACCGTGTCCTGTGCTATGTCTGCAGTCTCTGACCATCTCCTGTACTATGTCTGCAGTCTCTGACCATCTCCTGTACTATGTCTGCAGTCTCTGACCATCTCCTGTAGTATGTCTGCAGTCTCTGACGATCACCTGTAGTATGTCTGCAGTCTCTGACCATCTCCTGTAGTATGTCTGCAGTCTCTGACGATCACCTGTA
>BLSH010061550.1:735642-746355 GCA_018402905.1 Glandirana rugosa
CGGTGATTGTAACACACCCTAACACCACTGCAGCCACTGCTCCCTATCTATCAGCCACTGCCCCCCCCCCCAATTAACCCCATCAACATCCCCATCATCACCACCAGCAGCTTTCTGACAATGTTAGTGGCAGCTTCACCCTGATGAGGGATGTCAGGGAGATCCCCTCCATGAACAACCTGTACAGCCCCTAAAAAGACATTACTGAAATGGGGCAGAGCTTGTCCCCCCTTGACAGCTAACCCTGTAGGCAATGACCTTGGGCTTCATCCGCAACAGCCAACAGAGCCTGCACAACTATGGACGACCTGGGCACAACAAGATGCTCAGCCCACTCTGCCATACTGGCAAGAGGCTATCAGAACATCTCCAGGGAGCTGGCTACCCTCCGTGTACCATGATGTCTCAACTCAATGGGATGCACCACCCTGGCTACCCGGGCCATGCTCAATTTTAGGGGCCCATTTTGACATCCAGTCCTGACAGGCCACTCTCCTTCTCCAGGTCCCAACTGAGAAACTGTGGACAGCTGGAAGAGATCAACACCAAAGAAGTGGTGCAGAAAATTACAGCCGAAATCAAAAGGTACAACATCCCCAGAGAGTGCTGTGCCGGTCACAGGGAACCCACTCAGACCTTCTAAGGTAGTAGTAAGTAAGCAAAGTAAACTGATATCTGGCAGGGAAACCTTCAGGAGGATGTGGAAGTGGCTGCAGGAGCCTGAATTTCAAAGAATGTAGGCTCTCAAGCTTGCAGGTGAGTGGAGTTTGGGGTGCGCACCGTGACCATGCGCTGATGGCCCAAAACTAGACTGCCCACTGGGGGTGACACCATGTTTGACACCAACCCTAGTGATGCCACTACGTGGCGGACCAGGACACCTATATAGATTATTTTGCACGTAGCAAGATATGCACTGTGAGCTCTAACATTTTTTAAACTGTCCACCAGATGGCGCTTTAATCCCTCTCTATAAACGCACACATGAGCAGTGGCTTTGGGACTGGTGTGGAGGATGCCACACCAAAATGAAAAAGAAAAGGTGTGCCCCCCCCCCCCGGAATCTATACCAGACCCTTAGGTCTGGATTTTAAGGGGAAACCCCGACGCCAATTTTTTTCTTTTTTAATGCTGTGGGGTCCCCCCCAAAATCCATACCAGACCCCACACTCATTCACATAGACCTACACTTGTTCAAGGGGGCTGATAAAGATTCTGCCCACAGACCCCCACAACCACAGCCCAGGGTTGTAAGGAAGAGGCCCTTGTACCCATCAAGCACTCCCCCATGTTGAGGGCATGTGGCTTGGTAGGGTTCAGGAGGGGGGGGGTGCTCGCTCATCCCCCCCTTTCCTGGCCTGCCAGGCTGCATGCTCGGATAAGGGTCTGGTATGGATTTTGGAGGGTACTCCATCCCATTAATTTTTAAATTTTGTGTAGGGGTTCCCCTTAAAAGTAGGGCTGATATTTTATTGAGCTGATAAAACGTGGATGGGGAGTAGGGGTATTATGGGATGCCCACTTGACTTAAAAAAGACTTCAGGTGCAACTCTGCCATTATGAAGTCTATATAGACTCCTCAGCTTCCTCCAGCATTTGCTTGCTTTCAGAACTCCACTGGCACACTTATAAAAAATGATCTGACACAGCACTCAGTCAGATTGTTGAGCAAAAGCCTGTTATAGGCAGGACCCCAAGGCCCCTTTAGAGGTGTAGCAAAAATCAGTGTCCAGCTTACATCCCTGTGGCTACTGATCCCAGCACCACCTCTTCAGGCACTGCCAGCCCGCCTGGCTGCAGCTGCCCCTTTCACTAGTCCTCCTGGCTACTTCTCCTCAGTCCTCACCTTCTTCCTGTAAGTGCAACATTAATAAATGTCATTGCACTTAGATGGGTGCCGCTTTGCTTGTCTCCTCTTCCTGCTAAATCTACAGAGCCCCTTCTTGCTCAGTCCAGCAGGTTGTCCATCTACTGCACCTCTACTGAGTGACTGGGACAAGCCGTGTGCTAATTGCGCCCACCTCCCCCTGGTACCTAGACCAGCTGCTCACCAGTGCTGCATACTCCTTCCTCCATGTTGTAACATTCACCCGCCATGTTTCGGGGATCTGCATCCCCTTCTTCAGGACTGATTGATGTATAGAAAAAGAAAGCGAGGGAGAAGAAGATACTAGACATCTGGTTTACTTACCACAAAACAAGGTACTCCTCCATGGTTCGATGGTTACACCATATGTTTGGCACATACTGGCATAGGTAGTTACGGCTTGACATATAACATCAAGTCTCCCATGGTAGTAGCAAGCATCATATGTGCAATCCTTAAATGGCTCCTCAGGATTGATTTTAACATGGCAGTTCCTAAAAGGCCCATATTTGTCCAATATTATGCCACAGCCATCACTCATGTTTCGGTGTTCTTCTGTTACGTTTTTAAGATTGGGGCATACTATGATAGGAGGTTTGTTACAGCCAGGTGGCTCATTCTCTGTTGTCCAGCTGCTTCCAAAAACCTCCACATTGGTTACAGTCACATTGTCGGGCGTTACAAAATCATTCTTGGGGTTTCCATCAAAGTCACCACATAGCCCACCGAGAGAGTCTGCATAAACTCCAGGAACCATTACCAGGAGGTAACCTTGCCAGTTGAATACAATCTTAAGACCAAACTTGGTTTGGATAACCGCATCAAAGCCAGCTTTGTGGATGGAAAGCTCTTGCAAGCTCCCAACAAATGGAAAGTTAATAATTATTCCATTCACCTGTAAGAAGACTTATAGGATAGTTTTACAGGGTTTAGCAGTAAAGCAAAAAGAAAAAGGACAAAACTGCACCAAAAATTTGGGGAAGTATATATATTATTTTTTTCAATCAGACAATAAGAGTTAAAATTGTTTTTTTTATATCCGCACATGAACTTTAAGTCTTAGTCCGTAGGGTTCAATATTGAGTTGGCCCACCCTTTGCAGCTATAACAGCTTCACCTCTTCTGGGAAGGCCGTCCACAAGGTTTAGGAGTGTCTATGGGAAGGTTTGACCGTTCTTCCAGAAAAGCATTTATGAGGTCAGGCACTGATGTTGGATGAGAAGGCCTGGCTCGCAGTGTCGGATATAATTCATCCCAAAGGTGTTCTATCGGGTTGAGGTCAGGACTCAGTCAAGTACTTCCACCCAAATTCACTCATCCATGTCTTTATGGACCTTGCTTTGTGCACTGGTACATGTTGGAACAGAAAGGGGCCACCCCCAATCTGTTCCCATAAAGTTGGGAGTATGAAATTGTCCAAAGAGTTCCCTTCACTGAAACTAAGGGTTCAAGCCCAACCCCTAAAAAACAACCCCACACCATAATCCCCCCTCCACCAAATGATTTGAAGCAGTGCACAAAGCAAGGTCCATAAAGACACGGATGAGCGAGTTTGGAGTCGAGGAACTTGATTGGCCTGACCTCAACCCGATAGAACACCTTTGGGATTAATTAGAACGGACGCCTTCTCATCCAACATCAGTGCCTGACCTCACAAATGCTCTTCTGGATGAATGGTCAAACATTCCCTTAGACACTCCTAAACCTTGTGGACGGCCTTCCCAGAAGAGGTGAAGCTGTTATAGCTGCAAAGGTTGGGCCAACTCAATATTGAACCCTACGGACTAAGACTGGGATGCCATTAAAGTCCATGTGCATGTAAAGGCAGGCGTCCCAATAAGTGTATATATATAACTTTTTGAGTGGAAACTGGCTGTTAATAATCTTTACCTATTTTAAAATTAAACATTTGTTTGTGCCCAGTGTTTTTCTTCTTGTAAAATTCTAAATTTCCTTTAAATTTTAAAATTCAAAAACTGTATAAACATATTTTTCTACAAGTTTTTAAATTCATTGATAATTATTAATCTATATTTAGATTAGCCTTGATCAATATTTTTACCATGGAGAAACTATATATACAGTATCTAACAAAAGTAAGTACACCCCTCACATTTGTGTAAATATTTTATTATAACATTCCATGTGACAACACTGAAGAGCTGACACTTTGCTACAATGTAAAGTAGTGAGTGTACAGCTTGTATAACAGTGTAAATTTGCTGTCCCCTCAAAATAACTCAACACACAGCCATTAATGTCTAAACTGCTGGCAGCAAAAGTGAGTACACCCCTAAGTGAAAATGTCCAAATTGGGCCCAGTTAGCCATTTTCCCTCACCGGTGTCATGTGACTCGTTAGTGTTACAAGGTCTCAGGTGTGAATGTGGAGCAGGTGTGTTAAATTTGGTGTTATCGCTCTCACTCTCTCATACTGGTCACTGGAAGTTCAACATGGCACCTCATGGCAAAGAACTCTCTGAGGATCTGAAAATAAGAATTGTTCCTCTACATAAAGATGGCCTAGGCTATAAGAAGATTACCAAGACAATGAAACTGAGCTGCAGCATGGTGGCCAAGACCATACAGCGGTATAACAGGACAGGTTCCACTTAGAACAGCGCCTCGCCATGGTCGACCAAAGACGTTGAGTGCAGTGCTCAGCGTCATATCCAGAGGTTGTCTTCGGGAAATAGACATATGAGTGCTGCCAGCATTGCTGCAGAGGTTGAAGGGGTGGGGGGGGGGGTCAGCCTGTCAGTGCTCAGACCATACACCGCACACTGCATCAAATTGGTCTGCATGGTTGTCGTCCCAGAAGGAAGCCTCTTCTAAAGATGATGCACAAGAAAGCCTGCAAACAGTTTGCTGTAGACAAGCAGACTAAGGACGTGGATTACTGGAACTGTGCCCTGTGGTCTGATGAGACCAAGATAAACTTATTTGGTTCAGATGGTGTCACGCATGTGTGGCGGCAACCAGGTGAGGAGTACAAAGACAAGTGTGTCTTGCCTACAGCCAAGCATGGTGGTGGGATTGTCATGGTCTGGGGCTGCAGGAGTGCTGCCAGCACTGGGGAGCTACAGTTCATTGAGGGAACCATGAATGCCAACATGTACTGTGACATACTGAAGCAGAGCTTCCCCTCCCTTCAGAGACTGGGCCGCAGGGCAGTATTCCAACATGATAACGACCCCAAACACCCCTCCAAGACAACCACTGCCTTGCTAAAGAAGCTAAAGGTAAAGGAGATGGACTGGCCAAGCATGTCTCCAGACCTAAACCCTATTGAGCATCTGTGGGGCCTCCTCAAATTGAAGGTAGGGTCCACCAGTTTCATGGCGTCATCATGGAGGAGTGGAAGAGAACTTCAGTGGCAACTTGTGAAGCTCTGGTGAACTCCATGCGCAAGAGGGTTAAGGCAGTGCTGGAAAATAATGGTGGTCACACAAAATATTAACACTTTGGGCCCAATTTGGACAGTTCAACATGGCACCTCATGGCAAAGAACTCTCTAAAGGTTCTGAAAAAAAAAATTGTTGCTCTACATACCAACGAGTGTTGTGACATACTGAAGCAGAGCATGATCCCCTCCCTTCAGAGATTGGGCCACAGGGCAGTATTCCAACATAACTCTAAGACGACCACTGCTTTGCTAAAGAAGCTGAGGGTAAAGATGATGGACTGGCCAAGCATCTCCAGACCTAAACCCTATTGAGCATCTGTGGGGCCTCCTCAAACGGAAGGTGGAGGAGCGCAAGGTCTCTAACATCCACCAGCTCTGTGATGTCGTCATGGAGGAGGGGAAGTGGACTCCAGTGCCAACCTGTGATGCTCTGGTGAACTCCATGCCCAAGAGGGTTAAGGCAGTGCTGGAAAATAATGGTGGCCACACAAAATATTGACACTTTGTGCCCAATTTGGACATTTTCACTTAGGGGTGTACTCACTTTTGTTGCCAGCGGTTTAGACATGAATGGCTGTGTGTTGAGTTATATTGAGGGGACAGCAAATTTACACTGTTATACAAGCTGTACACTCACTACTTTACATTGTAGCAAAGTGTCATTTCTTCAGTGTTGTCACAAGAAAAGATAGAATAAATGTGAGGGGTGTACTTACTTTTGTGAGATACTAGACATCACATTTTACAATACATTGTGTTAGATTAGTAGGTTGCAATAAACACAAATGGTTCATTGAAAAATAAGGGTATATGCTCACAAGCGAGAGTGATTGTAAACAAATGCCGTCATGATGGCATCACTCCGCCCTACGTGTTTCGTCCTAGGGGACATCTTCGGTAGTAGTAATAGCCAAACAATTTCAATAAACAATTTGTGAATTACTACACCATCAATTTTTCTCTGATCTTTATTTGCCTATGAGGATATATTATATTGTATGCTGGTAGTGCCATGCCGAAACAAAGGGTAGAGCCACCCATCCACCTGGGGTCAGAGTTTTATTTGCAAAGCTCTGTAAGACCTCCCATGTAAGAAGGTCTGAGTCTCTGGTAAGCAGGCCTGAGTGTTGGTGGTTGGAGCACTCGAGTTGGTGGCACTTTTAAAGAAGTGACTGATTGGATTTTCTTCATTAAGTATAATTCACATGGGAATTGAATTGTTATTAACAATTTGATTTAAAACAAACAGTGCAACATATTCTTTGTGCACAACATCTAGACCACCTGTAGTCATAGCATCATCATATTAAAGGCCTTTGCTGCATTTACTAATACCGGCTCAGCCTGCCCTCTTGAAACCATTCCATGCAGTAAATGAAGACCTATTTGCCTATCTAAGTTCCCTTAACCATTTCCGGACCACCCGCCGTCATTATCCGGCAGTACTTTGCCGTTGAATACCGTTGCTAATTGTAGCAGATAGCTACCATAACCCCGGGAATTTTTGAAAACGGCGGGCGGCCGGCTTTCAGATGAAAGTGGTCTCTGCGTCGGATTCGCCGAGAGATCACTTTTATCGGGGGCGGGAGAGGTTCCCCCCCCTCCCGCTACTTTTCCGTCGTCTCCACCACTTACCGGACCCGTCAGGAGCAGCGGAGACGATTGTGTTCATTTTTTTTTTCAAATGACATTTATTTTTGATTTTTTTTTTTATTGCATTTCAGTGTAAATATGAGATCTGAGGTATTTTAGACCCTGCATCTCATTTTTGAAGCGGAGTTCCACCCAGAATTTTTTTTTTTACATCATTCAAGTCTTTAAGTAGCCTTTGCCTATATAGACTTACCTTTGAAGGGAAAAAAATGTTTATACTCACCCTAAGTCGCTTGTTGCTAGGTGGTCTCTGTAATCTGCCCCTATTAGGTCCTAGGCTCTTCTCCTCACTTCCTACTTCGCCAGGCCTCCTGGGAGATGCGACTCATCATTTCCCAGGAGTCAGTGGGCTTCCCTGTACTATAAAATCGTGTTATTTCCAGACAGGAAATTACACGATTTAAGGCGGACTGAGATGGAGGAGTGCATGATGGTTACCCACCATGCACTTCTTTCAGGAAGAGATGCCAGGAGACCACGGATGGGCTTCAGATGCCCTCACCTAAAATGGAAAAGTCCAGCAGTGAAAGGAAATTGTGAGTAAAAAATACATGGAATTCCTAGGCGGTTTGAAGGTAAGGAAACAAAAGGTTACATCTATTTAGTATTAAAAGAGTGGATGCCAAAAAAAAAAAAAAAATTCTGGGTGGAACTCCACTTTAAGAGGACCTGTCATGCTTTTTTCTATTACGAGGGATGGTCACATTTCTTGTAATAGAGATAAAAGTGATCTTTTTTTTTTTTAAAGAACGGTGTCAAAATAAAAAATAAAAAGTAAAATAAATAAGAAAAAAAATTTAAAGCGCCCCGTCCCGCCGAGCTCCCGCGCAAAAGCGTACGCATACGCAAGTCGCGCCCGCATATGAAAAAGATGTTCAAACCGCACATGTGAGGTATCGCCGCGATCATCAGAGCGAGAGCAATAATTCCAGCACCAGACCTCCTCTGTAACTCTAACCTGGTAACCTGTAGAAATTTGTAAACATCACCGATGGAGATTTTTAAGTGCCAAACTTTGTCGCCATTCCATGAGCGGGGCGCAATTTTGGAGCCTGGCATGTTGGGTATCAATTTACTCGGCGTAACATTATCTTTCACAATATGCAAAACAAAATTAGGCTAACTTTACTGTTGTCTTATTTTTTTAACTCAAAAAAAGTTTGTTTGTTTTTTTTTTTTTAAAGGCGCTTGTAAGACCGCTGTGCAAATACGGTGTGACATAAAGTATTGCTACGACCGCCATTTTATTCTCTAGGCTGTTAGAAAAAAATATATATAATGTTTGGGGGTTTTAAAAAATATATTTAATGTTTGGGGGTTTTAAGTAATGTTCTAGCAAAAAAAAAAACTGATTTTAACTTGTAAACACCGAATCTCAAAAAGAGGCTCGGTCCTTGAGCGGCTAAAGTGATTGTAAGCGATCACCTTGTAAAACAACCCATTCGGTTTAAAATAGAAATGAAAGGCAAAACATTTTTGTATAGATATAAAAAAAAATGTTATAAATACCTTTTTCCCTTTTTTTATAAGTGATTACATTCCCTCTGTTCTCAGCTGCATAATAGCTGGGGGGAGGAGAAGCAGCAGCACACTGAGCTTCCCAGTGAATGGCTGTGCGGGGTGGTGTCAGGACAAGTCTGATCATTGGAGGAGAGTACACTGAATTCTCAGCATAGCTAGAGAACTGACCATAGTGTGCTCTGCTGCTTAGTGTGGTCAGTATTTAATAGGAAAGCAGAGGAACTGGCAGGAACACCAGGGATTTCACATAAAGGAAGCAATACATAGAGAACAGGAGACTTTCTCATACAAGTTCATGGTACAGCAGCCGCATATCAGGAATATCAAATGTTGGGGTAACACACACTTTAACCACTTGCCTACTGGGCACTTTCACCCCCTTCCTGCCCAGGCCAATTTCCGGTGCTGTCACACTTTGAATGACAATTGCGCGGTCATGCTACACTGTACCCAAATGACATTTAAAAAAAAAATTTTTACACAAAAAGAGCTTTCTTTTTAATCACCGCTGGGTTTTTTATTTTTTGATAAACAAATAAAGACCGAAAATTTTGAAAAAAAAAATCATAGTTTGTTATAAAACTTTGCAAACAGGTAATTTTTCTAATTCATTAATGTGTGCTGATGAGTCTGCACTGATGGGCACTGATAGGCTGCACTGATGGGCGGTGATGAGGTAGCACAGATGGGCACTGCTGAGGTAGCACAGATGGGCACTGATAGGCTGCACTGATGGGCACTGATGAGGTAGCACAGATGGGCACTGCTGAGGTAGCACAGATGGGCACTGATAGGTTGCACTGATGGGCACTGATGAGGTAGCACAGATGGGCACTCATAGGCTGCACTGATGGGCACTGATGAGGTGGCACTGATGGGTACTGATGAGGTGGCACTGATAGGCTGCACTGATGGACACTAATAGGCTCCACTGATGGGCAGTGATGAGGTAGCACAGATGGGCACTGATGAGGTAGCACTGATGGGCACTGATAGGCTGCACTGGTGGGCACTTATGAGGTGGCAAAGATGGACACTCATAGGCTGCACTGATGGGCACTGATGAGGTGGCACCGATAGGCTGCACTGATGGACACTAATAGGCTGCACTAATGGGCACTGATGGGCATTGATAGGCTGCACCGATGGGCACTTATGAGGTGGCACTGATGGGCACAGAAAGGTTGCACTGATGGGCACTGATGAGATGGCACTGGTGGACAGTGATGAGAAGGCACAGATGAGGCGGCACTGATAGACATCACTGATGAGCACTGGTAGGCAGCACTGATGGGCATTGATAGGTGGCACTGATAGGCAGCACTGATAGGTGACTCTGAGGAGGAGGTACTAATGGGCACTGATTGGCAGCACTGGTGCACATTTTTTGGCAACACTTGTGGGCACAGATTGACAGCACTGGTGGGAATTGTTGGGATTGCGCTGCTAATCAGTGCCCTGATTTTTAGTACAGATGGCCCATTTAGAGAAGTCGGTTATCGACTCTTTTCTCCGATCCTCATGCTGTCAGCACGAGGAAAGGTGTGCCAATAACCAGCTTCTGTTCACATCCGTAATTAGCTGTGATTGGGCACGGCTGATCACGTGGTAAATAGCTGCTGATTGGCTCTTTACCTCAATTTGTGATCAGCAGTGTCCCCCGGACACTGCAATCACAGAGCACGCCCGCTGCTGGCTCAAGGCGGGCACGTTAATGGGACACCGTCATATGAACTGGCCGGCCACACTGTAGTCATCATTCGGTAAGTGGTTAAGTAGTCAAAATTCCTAAGCCCTAATGAAGAGGGAGCATGTTTGGCACCTGAAACATGCTTTTTTTTCCTGCTATGAATCCAGGGCTGGCCCAAGACATTGTGCTGCCTGGGTCCAAGAATTAAATGCTGCCCCCTCCCCCCCCCCAAAAAAAAAAAAAATCATGCATACCAAAAGGCCCCCACATCCATTATTTTTTATCATATTAATTAAAACAAAACTTATTTTTTTTTTTAGGAAATCAGATTTACATGCAACAGAACCTTGTCTATATGCAAAATTATATGGCGTACCAATATGTTCAATTCCAAGGGGCGGGCTAGGGCAGTATATAGACAGGCTAGGGTAGTATATGGAGAGGCTAGGGTAGTATATAGACAGGCTAGGGTAGTATAAAGACAGGCTAGGGTAGTATATGGACAGGCTGGGGTAGTATATGGACAGGCTAGGGTAGTATATAGACAGGCTAGGGTAGTATATGGACAGGCTAGGGT
>BLSH010061550.1:754513-764910 GCA_018402905.1 Glandirana rugosa
TACCTAAAACTTATCACACCTTCTACCAACCTACCTACCTCTCGCCCCCCGACCGGTTGTACTCAAATGGTATTCCACTGGTCTGAAAATTTTAATTTAGGTCCATGTATAAAAAAAAATAACCGTTGACTATTTGATAAAATATTCGTATAAAAGGAGTTTACTATATACGTCACATACACCACAAATACCTTATCCATCTCCCCAGTTTTTTCCCTGAAATTTACTTCGGTTGTCGAAGGTAGGACCCAAGTAAACATATCTTTTTTTCCCCGAAAAACTGCATTATACCTTAATGAAAATTGCCTCAATAAAAACGCATGTTTTTTCATAACCCGTGTGTCTCATTTAAAGTCCCATTACGTCAAAAAGCCCCTTTTTTTCTATACAAATGAACCCAGGATGGAAGCTGTTGGCTTCATTTAAAGTCCCTTTTTTGACCCCTCTACCTATTCCATAAACACCACATACACTGCATATATCATTTGAGGAAAATATGCTTATAAAATAGTTTATCAGTTGCCAATAAAAAAAAATATGTACCTGGATTTAATTTTAAAAGTCTGGTCACCTTATGGTAAACTCATGTTGGCCAGCCCCCCGCTCTCCATCCATCCAACCATCTTCCACACTATTCAAAATCCATTGTTATTGGATTTTTTCAGCTTGGGGAACTTTTGTTAGTCTAATTTTTTGCACTGTTTAAGACATTTCTTGGTTGGTTCAATATTGGGAATCAGAATACCCCGTTTTTTCCCCTACATACTACGCTAAGGACTACCTCCTTGGTAATTATTTTATGTGTATTCGTGTAGACTTTTTGTTTTTGGCCATTTGATAAGATCCTTCATGCTTTTTGACTTAAGCCTCGTACACACGGGACGACGATCGTACGTACGATCGTCACAAATCGTATGTTGGCTGTTGTATCTAGCATACTGACTGCACTACACGATTGTACGACCAAAGAAAGACCGTTCAGGTGCATGTAATTAGCAACCGGCCGTTCCTGACTTCGGAGCATGCGTGTTTTACACAATACAACTTGTTGGACCAACTTCTCTGTACACGCGATACAACGGTCGTATGAGCGCTTGTTGGTATGACCAAGTTTTCTAGTCTGCTCATACAACTCCCTTTGTACGACCGTCGTATGTCAGCTGTTCTAATCACGCGTAGGAACGATTGATTCCGCATACAACGGTCGTTCCTACGACCTGTTGTATACGATCGTCGTCCCGTGTGTACGAGGCTTTAGTCTGCTCTATACTGTATACAGGGTGGGCCATTTATATGGATACACCTTAATAAAATGGGAATGGTTGGTGATATTAACTTCCTGTTTGTGGCACATTAGTATATGTGAGGGGGGAAACTTTTTAAGATGGGTGGTGACCATGGCGGCCATTTTGAATCCAACTTTTGTTTTTTCAATAGAAAGATGG
The DNA here is from genome assembly GCA_018402905.1 of Glandirana rugosa. NCBI lineage: Eukaryota > Metazoa > Chordata > Amphibia > Anura > Ranidae > Glandirana > Glandirana rugosa. The sequence continues at coordinate 755,959 of BLSH010061550.1, forward strand.
TCATATGACACATCAAACTTATTGGGAATTTCACAAGAAAAACAATGGTGTGCTTGGTTTTAATGTAACTTTGTTCTTTCATGAGTTACTTACAAGTTTCTGACCACTTATAAAATGTGTTCAATGTGCTGCCCATTGTGTTGGATTGTCAATGCAACCCTCTTCTCCCACTCTTCACACACTGATAGCAACACCGCAGGAGAAATGCTAGCACAGGCTTCCAGTATCCGTAGTTTCAGGTGCTGCACATCTCGTATCTTCACAGCATAGACAATTGCCTTCAGATGACCCCAAAGATAAAAGTCTAAGGGGGTCACATCAGGAGACCTTGGGGGCCATTCAACTGGCCCACGACGACCAATCCACTTTCCAGGAAACTGTTCATCTAGGAATGCTCGGACCTGACACCCATAATGTGGTGGTGCACCATCTTGCTGGAACTATGATGTCGGTGATAGGGAATTGCTGGCCATAAAGTCGGCTTTGGAGGAATGGCGGTACCTCCTGGAAGGAGCAGCTCACCCGGTATTGGTTTTTACTGACCATAAAAACCATAAAAAAACCATATGCTGTGAAGATACGAGATGTGCAGCACCTGAAACTACGGATACTGGAAGCCTGTGCTAGCATTTCTCCTGCGGTGTTGCTATCAGTGTGTGAAGAGTGGGAGAAGAGGGTTGCATTGACAATCCAACACAATGGGCAGCACATTGAACACATTTTATAAGTGGTCAGAAACTTGTAAATAACTCATGAAAGAATAAAGTTACGTTAAAACCAAGCACACCATTGTTTTTCTTGTGAAATTCCCAATAAGTTTAATGTATTATATGACCCTCTTTCTATTGAGAAAACAAAAGTTGGATTCAAAATGGCCAACTTCAAAATGGCCGCCATGGTCACCACCCATCTTGAAAAGTTTCCCCCCTCACATATACTAATGTGCCACAAACAGGAAGTGAATATCACCAACCATTCCCATTCCCATTTTATTAAGGTGTATTCATTTAAATGGCCCACCTTGTATATCTCTTGCAGACATTGCTGTTTTGGATCAGTTGATCCCTAACAGAACTCTACCCCCTCTTTTGTTGAAGCATAACTGTTTCTGCGAAACCATCCCAATATTTAATGGACGTCTTTTAACCCCCTCTGGTCTCAATTTAATTTAGTAAGTAAATAAGTACCAATGGTGCTCTGGGATACTCTTTTTGGTTTGGTTCTTATATTTTCATCCTGATTTATTTATTTCATTTTCTGATACTTTTTATATTACTAGGCTTCCATCCCTTGTGCCATTCTGTGATGTGTAGCACCCTTGTCCCCCAGCAGGGCTACAGGTAAATTTAGTTGTGCTGGGTGGTAGCTAGCCTGGCTAATTTGTAGTGTTTAGTGGTCAAATGGCTTTCTTCCTAATCCTGTTTAGCTGTGGTTTCTCCCTTTTATCAGTAGGTGGCACTGTCTCCTCTGGCATTAGTATGATGATCTACAGTGAATTCAGGTTATGAATATGCATACTTTTCTCAGCCAACCAGAATAGCCACTTTGCATGCTGGGAGAAGGTATTTATTGGGAGAAGGTCAGGTGATCTGCCTCTTCCCCTTCCAGACTGCGGTCTGGGTGGGATGTGTGTGAAATAGCTCCTGGCTGCTAGGCCTGAAGCCTGAGGCCTGTCCAGGTGGTCTCCTAGCTGCTAGGTCTATCTGAGGCCTATCTGGGTGTTCAAGTCTCTGTTGAGGTGTTCCTGCACCCTTCACATCTTCCTTGGCTAAGGAGAGGCAATACCTCTATTTTATGTACAGTAATGTTCATTTTCTATTGGTATAGGATAGTCAATATGCTAGTGTGTGTTTCTATACTCGTGTCTTCCTTGGCTAAGGAGAGACAGTGCCTTAAATTGGTTTAATAACAATATTTTCTACTACTTATCATATAATATATTAGATAGATATACAGTTAGGATATAATGTCATTATGTAATGTCATTACTTTATTGCATTATTCATCTGTTTTCGTGTGGAATGCCACACGTGTTTGTAATTCAAATGTTATCGTTCCTGTTACCCCTTCCCATCCACTTTTTGCCAGGACATCCACTCTCAGACTTGAGAGCATATGTTTTCCTATTGCAGACTCCGAGGACGTAGTCTCCTTGGCAGGGGGAGAATGTAACACCCTTGTCCCAAAGCAGGGCTACAGGTAAATTTAGTTGTGCTGGGTGGTAGCTAGCCTGACTAATTTGTAGTATTTAGTGGTCAAATGGCTTTCTTCCTAATCCTGTTTAGCTGTGGTTTCAACCTTTTGTTAGTAGGTGGCACTGTCGCCTCTGGCATTAGTATGATGAGCTACAGTGAATTCAGGTTATTAATATGCATACTTTTCTCAGTCAATCAGAAAAGCCACTTTGCATGCTGGGAGAAAGTATTTATTGGGAAAAGGTCAGGTGATCAGTCTCTTCCCTGCCCAGACTGCGGTCTGGGTGGGATGTGTGGGAAATAGCTCCTGGCTGCTAGGCCTGAACCCTGAGGCCCATCCAGGTGGTCTCCTGGCTGCTAGGTCTATCTGAGGACTATCCGGGTGTTCACGTTTCTGTTGAGGAAAGCCTGCTAAAGATCCGTAACCAATTCTGAGAGTGATTGAGTTCTAATGAGGAACCAGAGGTGACACTTCATGAGCTGGAGGCTATGAAGTGACTGGGAGGACTTCAAGAGAGAACTCATCCAAGAGAATCTGTGTATGACGCTGTGGGTAAAGTTCAGTTACTAGAGGAGACAGTCTATCCTAGGAAGTACAGATGTGCTGGTTCCGCTTAAAGGCTCTTTTTCTTGTACCGCTGTCTGCCTTGTTTCACCGATTTTTGTCTAAGGAGTCTGCCAATCTGCCAGTTGCTGATCGTTACTAAGGGTGCCCTGTGTCCTATTCCCTAACTCCCATTTTTTTCCTGTTTGAGAAATAAACTTCTCTCTTGTTTAAGCATAAAAGTGACTGGCGCCCAACTTTCTTTCTTGTTCATCGCCCACCACGCTCAACACCCTGCACCCTGAGAAGAGTTGTCAGCCATCCCTACCTCTGGAAGCCACCAGTAAATTGGAGTAGGCACTACAGATGTATGGGCTTTTTGATGCCCTCCGGTGATGCTATAAAATGCTCAATCTTTTGCAGGTTTTTTTGTAAGTGGAAATTGTCAATTCAACATTTTGAAGACACATGTAATGATTTATGATCATGTATATTTCTTTAAATATTTCTGTCTCTTATAGGTTTATTGTTTTGTAGAATTTGTGATTACTTCTGTCTACCTGATCCCCCTGAAGAAGACTTCTACAAATTGAAACGCGTAGGGAATATACGCTTGGGCTTTCTAGGCCTTGTGGTAGATGTATGTCTTTTTCCCCTTTGCACAGTAGATGTTCATTGTTCTTAGATGTTTTTAATCATGCTTCAATAAAATCTTTGTAATTTTTTATTTTTTTAAATATATACAGTGGTACCTCGGATTGCGAGTAACGCGGTTAACGAGCGTTTCGCAATACGAGCAGGTTTATTTTTAAAAATCCTGACTCGGTTTGCGATCGCTGTCTCGCAGAACAAGCAGGATTAAGCCTGTGCATGCAGGTGCGAGGGCGCTGGTGAGCCTCGGAGACGCTCAGAAGCATTCGGAAATACTTAGAAATACTGAAAGTGTAAACAGTTCCCGAGCATTTCCGAATGTTTCCGACCGTCTCCGAGCCTCACCAGCGCCACCACACCTCTGGCCACATACAGTACTGCATACACCAGCACCCCCAGACCTCTGGCCACATACAGTACTGCATACACCAGCGCCCCCCGCACCTCTGGCCACATACAGTACTGCATACACCAGAGCCCCCAGACCTCTGGCCACACACAGTACTGCATACACCAGCACCCCCAGACCTCTGGCCACATACAGTACTGCATACACCAGCGCCCCCCGCACCTCTGGCCACATACAGTACTGCATACACCAGCGCCCCCAGACCTCTGGCCACATACAGTACTGCATACACCAGCACCCCCCGCACCTCTGGCCACATACAGTACTGCATACACCAGCACCCACAGACCTCTGGCCACATACAGTACTGCATACACCAGCACCCCCAGACCTCTGGCCACATACAGTACTGCATGTACAAGCAGTCACCGTGGAACGAATTATCTGAGTTTCCATTGTTTCCTATGGGGAAACTTGCTTGGATATATGAGTGATTTGGATTACAAGCATTCTCCTGGAACAGATTATGCTCATAATCCGAGGTTCCACTGTATTTGGTTGATGGTTATTGGTCCTGTGTAAACACAGCGGTTCCCCAATTTGACAGGCAGTGTGACAGTGATCTACTGACCCCTGTAATCGGGATCAGTTAGATCTCTCATGCCCCTGCCAGCCCAGCCCCCATACAGTTAGAACACGCTGAGGAAACACATTTAACCTCTTGATCACCCTCCTAGTGTTAACCCTTTCCCTGCCAATGACATTTATACAGTGATCAGTGGATATTTTTAGCTTTGATCGCTGTATAAATGTCATTGGTCCCAAAAAAGTGTCAAAAATGTCTGATCAGTCCGCTGCAATATCGCAGTCCCGATAAAAATCGCAAGTCGCCGCCATTACTAGTAAAAAAAAAAAAATAGTGAAAACACCATAAATTAATTCTCATGGTTTGTAAACGCGGCAACTTTTGCGCAAACTATTCAATATACGCTTATTGCTATTTTTTTTTTTACCAAAAATATGTAGAAGAACATATATTGGCCTAAACTGATGAATATATTTGTTTATATATATATATTTTTTTTTTTTCTTCTTTTTTTTGGACATTTATTATAGCAAAAAGTAAAAAAATATTGTTTTTTTTTTTTCAAAATTGTCGCTCTTTTTTTTGTTTTTAACGCAGAGGTGATCAAATACCACCAAAAGAAAGCTCTATTTGTGGGGGGAAAAAAGACACTAGTAAAAAAGAAAATATTAAAAATGCCATAAATTAATTCTCATGGTTTGTAAATGCGGCAAATCCCGGCAATTTTGCCAAAACTGATGAATTAATTTGTTTGTTTTTTTTTTTGTTTTTTTTTTGGATATGTATTATAGCAAAAAGTAACAAATATTGTTTTTTCTTTTCAAAATTGTCACTCTTTTTTTGTTTATAGCCCAAAAAATAAAAAACGCAGAGGTGATCAAATACCACCAAAAGAAAGCTCTATTTGTGGGGGAAAAAAGACATTACTAGTAGAGTTGAGCGAACCCGAACTGTAAAGTTCGGGTCCGTACCGAACTTTTGGGTGTCCGGGACCCAGACCCGAACCCAGACTTTTCAAAAAAAGTCCGGGTTTGGGTCTGGGGTTCTGGTATTTTATTCCACGTGTTGAAAAGCTGCCAAGGGCAGCCAATCAACAAGTGTTTCACTGGTTTTCCCTAGACGCCATCACAGCCATGCCTACTAATGGCATGGCTGTGATTGGCCAGAGCACCATGTGACCCAGCCTCTACATGTCACATGCTCTCAGGATAGTGTAGGGAGAGGATGCTGCTGGCTCTGTGAGGGACAGATTGTAGAACATCTCATCCTGCATTACTGAACGATCTGATTGTGGACTAGGGAGAGATACGAGTACTGCTGCTTTGAGGGACAGATTGCACACCTCATCCTGCTGCACAGAACCATCTGACTGGACTAGGCAGAGTCTGTTGCTTTAAAAGTTTTAAGCTTTAACCATCTTCAAAGTGTGTGGGAAAAGCCTGTTTCAGCCGCATAGAGCCATATTAGTGTTCTAAAATTTAGAACAATAATATGGCTCTCTATGCGGCTGGAAGAACACTAATATGGCTCTATGCCCCTGCAATAGGCTTTTCCCGTACACTTGGAAGATGATTTTAGAACACTAATATGGCTCTATTCGGCTGAAACAGGCTTTTCCCACACACTTGGAAGATGATTTTAGAACACTAATATGGCTCTATGCGGCTGAAACAGGCTTTTCCCACACACTTGGAAGATGATTTTAGAACACTAATATGGCTCCATGCGGCTGAAACAGGCTTTTCCCACACACTTTGAAGATGATTTTAGAACACTAATATGGCTCTATGCGGCTGAAACAGGGTTTTCCCACATACTTTGAAGATGATTTTAGAACACTAATATGGCTCCATGCGGCTGAAACAGGCTTTTACCACACACTTTGAAGATGATTTTAGAACACTAATATGGCTCTATGCGGCTGAAACAGGGTTTTCCTACACACTTTGAAGATGATTTTAGAACAATAATCTTTCCCTTAAAGCAACCGCTGGAGTCTTTCCCTGTACAACTTGGAGATTATTTTAGAATCTAAAATCATCTCCTAGTTCTATAGGGAGAGGTTCCTAATGTTGCTTAACCACTTCCCGCCCGGCGCATTGACAAATGACATCCGGGCGGGGGGTTCATTATCCTGACTGGACGTCTATTGACGTCCTCAGGATAATCCGCGATCGGTGGTGCCGTGGGTCAGGCTGACCCACCGCATTACCGACCGAGGTAAAAGGCTTCGATCTGAAGACTTTTACCATGTGATCAGCCGTGACCAATCATGGCTGATCACAGTGTAAATAGGAAGAGCCGTTTATCGGCTTTTCCTCTGCTCAGGTCTGCAGACCTGAGCAGCGGAGAGCCGATCAGCTGCTCTCCTGACAGGGGGGGGCTGTGCTGAACATTTATCAGCGCAGCCACCCTCAGGATCACCCCACTGGACCACCAGGGAGCCGGATCAGGACCACCAGGGAGCCCCCCCGGACATCACACAGAGGCCGCCCAGGACCACCAGGGAAGGACCACAGAGGCCGCCCAGGACCACCAGGGAGCCCCCCACTAGACCACCAGGTAAGGGCATTATTGTGCACTGTAGGGATGGCACTGTGCCCATGTATGATGCCTGCCAGTGCCATCCCTAATAGTGCTTGTTGCACCTGTGCCCACCACTGCCACCTATAAGTGCCGACCTGTGCCCACCTGTGACACCTATCAGTGCCCACCTGTGTCACCTATCAGTGCCCACCTGTGCCATCTAAAAGTGCCCACCTGTGCCACCTAAAAGTGCCCATCAGTGCCCAGTGCCACTTATCAGTGCCGCCTATGAGTGTCCATCAGTGCCGCATATCAGTGCCACGTATCAGTGCCCGTCAGTGTTGCTTGTCAGTGCCGCCCATCAGTGCTGTATATGTGCCCCATCATCAGTGAAATCTTATCAGTGCCACCTCATCAGTGCCAATCTGCACTGCCTCATCAGTGCCTGTCAGTGTAGCCTCATCAGTGCCCATCAGTGTAGCCACATCAGTGCCCATCAGTGAAGGAGAAAATGTACTTTATACAAACTTTTGTGACAGAAACAAAGAAAAATGTTTTTTTTCTTCAAAATTTTCGGTCTTTTTTTTTTCTATAGCGCAAAAAATAAAAACCGCAGGGGTGATCAAATACCACCAAAAGAAAGCTCAATTTGTGGGAACAAAATGATAAAAACTTTGTTTGGGTACAACGTCGCACGACCGCGCAATTCTCATTCAAATCGCAACAGCACTGAAAGCTGAAAATTGGTCTGGTAGGGAAGTGTTCTAAGTGCCCGGTATTGAAGTGGTTAAAGGGACAGATTATTGTTTCTTGCACAAAATTAAAAAGTGCATCTACATTGCAGGTTTAAAAAAAAAAAACAATTCCAAAAATAAAAAAAAACAGCGTTGGCTCCTCCTCCACCGCCACTTTCACTGCCTCCTCAACCTCCAACTCCACCTCCATTTTTGATTTTTTTATTTGATTTTAGCTTAAAAATTATTTTAAGTTATTTCCCTATCCCCGTTTCTTTGTAGGGCACTTGTCCGACCCTTACCCCCATTTTCCTTCCTTTTGCAGACCTCTAGGACTTTCCAGGACTTTGTTACAGCCATTTTTGTGCCTAAAAGTTCGGGTCCCCATTGATTTCAATGGGGTTCGGGGTCCGGGTCAAAGTTCGGGTCAAGTCCGGACCCAAACCCGGACTTTGTCCGTAAGTTCGGCCGAACCTGCAGAACCCGAACTTCCAGAGGTTCGATCAACTCTAATTACCAGAAAAAAATGGTAAAAACGGCATAAATTAATTCTCATGGTTTGCAAATGCGGCAAATCGCGGCAATTTTTTTTTTAACCACAAATACCTATAAGTATATATATCGGCCAAAACTGATGAATTAATTAGTTTTTTTTTTTTTTGGATATGTATTATAGCAAAAAGTAACAAATATTGGGGTTTTTTTTTTCAAAATTGTCGCTCTTTTTTTGTTTTTAGAGGTGATCAGATTCAGCCTCATACACACGGACGTTTTTTACCGCCGCGTTTTTTTTAGCGTTTCTTGCAGCTGTGTTATTCAATGGCCCCATACAAACGCTGACATTTTTGAGCTGTAGATGGCGTTGCCGTTCTTAAGCTGTAAATCGAGCGCGGGTTCCGAAGCCGTAGCATTTAGGCGTTTTTGACGCTGAGCCGGCAAAACGCTCGCTAACGCGCATTAACGCCGCAGCGACGTTAACCGGCGTGTTCAGGTTAAAAAATAGCAGAGGAGTGGTTTTTTTTAAACAAAACGCCGCTCACTTACGCGAATTAACGCTGACGAAATTGCGTTTTTGACGCCGATTTTTGCCCGACGTCGGTCCCCGCGTTTTGCTATAACGTCCGTGCGTATGAAGCCAAAGTGACTCAGAGGGGATCAAATACCACCAAAAGAAAGCTCAGTTTTGTTTGGGTACAGCATCGCACGACCGCGCAATTGTCAGTTAAAGCGACGCAGCGCCGTATCCCTAAAAGTGCTCTGGTCAGGAAGGGGGGTAAATCTTTCTGGGGCTGAAGTGGTTAAAGCGTGACATGTTGGGTATCTATTTATTCGGCGTAACATCATCTGTCACATTATACAAAAAAAAA
>BLSH010061653.1:15413-27474 GCA_018402905.1 Glandirana rugosa
TATGATGGGATCGGACAGATATATCATGGGATCGGACAGATATATGATGGGATCGGACACATACATGACGGGTTCGGACGGGTATATGACGGGATCGGGCAGGGAACCTTAACTTATTATTATTACCATACAGTATATTTAAACGTATATCTGTTCCACGAGAACGTACATTTAGACTGAAGGATTATGTAATTTGAAATCAAAATTAATAGCACTATATTTTATTACCTACACCCGTACCCGCAGGCGTCCATCCCCGTTCCCCCCCGTTAACGGGGGGGACCTTAGTCCCTAGTCTAGTCCCCAAGGGGTGATCCAGGAATAGGAGAACTCGGTACATACGTCAAAGACTGTCAGAGATGCATACATGGCTCAAGAGGATAAGGACCTAGTGGGGAACCCCTGATCTGATCCCTGATTCCAGGGGGGGCAATTGCCCCCCCTTGCCCCTACCTGCGGACGCCCATGCCCACATCCATTATTTTATATCACGATAATTAAAACTAAAGTTTAATGTATTAGGAAGTCAGATTTACATGCAAGAGCACCTTGTCTATATGCAAATTTATATGACATACCATTATTATTATTCAATTCCAAGGGACGGGCTAGGGCAGTATATGGGCAGGCTTGGGCAGTACATACACAGGCTAGGGTAGTATATAGACAGGCTAGGGTACTATATAGACAGGCTAGGGTAGTATATAAACAGGCTAGGGTAGTATATAAAATCAAGACCATATATGGTATTCACAAACAGTATCCAACATGCATAGAATTATCCTAAGTTACCACCAAGTTATACAGGGGTCCTCGTGGGACATAATTTGGTACATATAGCAGTGCACACAATGCATCATTGGTTTGTATAATAATTGCCCACAGAGGAATGTTCCACTTGATTATCTTGGTGCGGGTTATTTGTTCCATTGATTCTGGCTCAACATGTTTCGCGACTCAAGGTCGCTTCCTGAGGAGCTCAACTTTCTATTTTAAAGATGTAGATATAGACATACATTAATGCATATTATTAAAAACTGCAATCCTTAGAAAGCGTTAACATGTGCTTACTCACTTGCGCCAGCGGAAATAACAGACATTCACCCCAATGTTCCACCAAGAGGGGATTCGTCCGTCCTCGACCTCACCTCAGCCGTGAATTGTTGAGCATGGGGACACATATGTACAATCTAAACATGACAGGGGTATACGAATTAGTATATGTAGGTGGGTATTGGTTGTATAGGTAGCCACGCTTAGGTTTACTAACAACCACAAACGTGCACTTACATGTCACTTGTGAATGTGGCTTCTCAAATCCCCACGCATACAAATGTATAAGGGTAACTACGAAGGTCCACACCCACTCTCTTTGAGTAGTTTAGCCAACCACCATCCAATAAAAGCCTGAGTGATATTAGGGTATCTACATAATTAAATATGTTGTATAAAAGTTAGTACCATCCTATTATAACAACTCATAATCATATAGGTCATGGGGGACCCCCCATGAGCCTCGGTATGTAGTTTTACCTGAGAGTATTTCTTAGGGTGGAAAATTGTTTCCATCTGTCCCTCGAGGGCCCCCTTGGTCACTGTCCGTCAGTCCAGGAAACCCTGGGGCAACAGGGATATGGTTGAATGGTTCTATTAAGCATATCAAAATTGGCGCCAAAGCATGCGTCTACCAATTCGATATAACTTACCTAATTATGAGTCAGAGGATGGTGAGAAGCTTGGGCGTCTCCGCTTAACAGGGCAGGTGCTTGTGTCGTGGCATGAGCCAGCTGCACCTGCCCTGGTCCTTATATGTGCCCCAACTGAGGTCCTCCGTCAGAGCGTCTGACGTCACTCAGCCCGGCCGTGTCATATCCGCACATGCGCAGTCCCGTCCGTGGATATTACCACGTGGGGCTGGAGGGCGGATAGACGTAATGGCGACTGACGTCACCAAGTGCCGTTGTGCCAATCCGAGCAGGCGTGTTCTCTTTGGCCCCCCGGGCACTTGCAGGTGCCGGGTGGGGCCTGAGCCACAAGCCCGCCTAGGACAATGCGCGCGGCCTGGGTGGCTGCACACACAACTACTAGCCGCTGGCAGGGAAAAGAGGAAGGAGGAAGCCCCCCTGGTGGCCCGGGGGAGTGCCTGCAAGGGACCCCCTGGCACAAGCGAACGCACATGCGTATCATAACCGCAAATAGACTAAATAATTCAAATCCAACACAAAAAACATAAAGAACACGTAAATGACTCCAATGATTGCACCCTTGGCGAATATGCGGTGAAATTTCACCGCTTTCACCAATAGGCCGTCATTGTGAATACTTTATATATACCCTACGTGTTAAGGTAGGGGTTTTTTACAGAACTCCACCTATCAGTCCTCCCACTGATCAATTGAATGAGCCTGTCTAGACCCCAATCGCATACGCTGCAAGCATGATGTTAATTCTAAGAACATAAGTCTTGTATCATGACTTATATAGTAACCGTTCATAACTTGTGTATTCCAGTATGGGACAACACTAAAGAAAGGCAGAAACCACTCAAATGTATGAAGAACAATATAGGCAATTGATCTTTATGGCCTATTCCAGGGCATTGATTGATAAAGAAATGCATGAGTTCCTTAATACCTCACATCCTCGAACTGCGACATTTTATTCGATCCCCAAAATCCACAAGGATTCGCGGGACCCGCCCGGAAGACCCATCATATCAGGGATAGGTGCCGCGCGCATTGTCCTAGGCGGGCTTGTGGCTCTGGCCTCACCCGGCACCTGCAAGTGCCCGGGGGGGCGGAGAGAACACACCTGCTCGGATTGGCGCGACGGCACTTGGTGATGTCAGTCGCCATTACGTCTATCCGCCCTCCAGCCCCACGTGGTAATATCCACGGACGGGACTGCTCATGTGCGGATATGACACGGCCGGGCTGAGTGACGTCAGACGCTCTGATGGAGGACATCAGTCGGGGCATATATAAGGACCAGGGCAGGTGCAGCTGGCTCACGCCACGACACAAGCACCTGCCCTGTTAAGCGGAGACGCCCAAGCTTCTCACCATCCTCTGACTCATAATTAGGTAAGTTATATCGAATTGGTAGACGCATGCTTTGGCGCCAATTTTGATATGCTTAATAGAACCATTCAACCATATCCCTGTTGCCCCAGGGTTTCCTGGACTGACGGACAGTGACCAAGGGAGCCCTCGAGGGACAGATGGAAACAATTTTCCACCCTAAGAAATACTCTCAGGTAAAACTACATACCGAGGTTCATGGGGGGTCCCCCATGACCTATATGATTATGAGTTGTTATAATAGGATGGTACTAACTTTTATACAACATATTTAATTATGTAGATACCCTGATATCACTCAGGCTTTTACTGGATGGTGGTTGGCAAAACTACTTAAAGAGAGTGGGCGTGGACCTTCGTAGTTACCCTTATACATTTGTATGCGTGGGGATTTGAGAAGCCACATTAACAAGTGACATGTAAGTGCACGTTTGTGGTTGTTAGTAAACCTAAGCGTGGCTACCTATATAACCAATACCCACCTACCTATACTAATTCGTATACCCCTGTCATGTTTAGCTTGTACATATGTGTCCCCATGCTCAACAATTCACAGCTGAGGTGAGGTCGAGGACGGACGAATCCCCTCTTGGTGGAACATTGGGGTGAACGTCTGTTATTTCCGCTGGCGCAAGTGAGTAAGCACATGTTAACGCTTTCTAAGGATTGCTGTTTTTAATAATATGCATTAATGTATGTCTATATCTACATCTTTAAAATAGAAAGTTGAGCTCCTGAGGAAGCGACCTTGAGTCGCGAAACATGTTGAGCCAGAATCAACGGAACAAATAACCCGCACCAAGATAATCAAGTGGAACTTTCCTCTGTGGGCAATTATTATACAAACCGATGATGCATTGTGTGCACTGCTATATGTACCAAATTATGTCCCACGAGGACCCCTGTATAACTTGGTGGTAACTTAGGGTAATTCTATGCATGTTGGATACTGTTTGTGAATACCATATATGCATATATGGTCTTGATTTTTAAAATTACTTAATAAATTTGTTTTTATTCAATACCTGTGTACGTGCTGATAAAGTCCATTTTCCTTTGTTTCATATAACATTCGAAAGCTCAGAGTTGGCATCAGAACCCCATGGCCATCTGTCTCTCACCTCAGCCCCTTGTAAATTAGCCAAGCAGTCTGAGCCCCAAGTCATGCAAGAGACTCTTATGCTTTTGATGACTCTCCTGGTGTGCTTTCCATGGGCCATCCACATAGCCCTGCCCCAGAAGTGGAAGACATTGAGTGCACCGATGCCCAACCACTTCTGTTGCAGGATGAGGACATGGAAACACCAGCGCAGCACATCTCTGATGACGACGAAACACAGGTGCCAACTGCTGCAGCTTGCCTCTTTTTTTTTTAATTCACATCATTTTTATTAGTTTTTCAATTTCTTTTACAAACAAAGATAAAAGGGAATTGTATACATTAATAACATGTAGCTTCAAATATTCATTTCCCAACCTATATTGCTCTAGAGGACTCTTACCTTCCCCCCTCCATCCTCCCCTCCATCCCCATTCCCTTTTCTTCCCTTATATTTCATTACCAAATAAAGGTATAAAACATTTACAGATGTACTTTCCTCCTTTCTTCCTTCTTCTCTTAATGAGGTTTCTACATTTCAACATATTTGGGTACCAGGCCTGGGGAGTCCAACCACCTTTTCCATATCTTATCAAAATTATCCCTATTTCCCCTCTTTGTGTAGGCTATTTTTTCCCTTATTATTGCATGATTAACCGTCTGTATCCATTCCTCTACCGTAGGTGATCTTGGTTTTATCCAGTAATCTCTTTCCTCGCCAGGTATAAACATCTCATGACCACTAAGCGCCGTTGTTTTTCTCCCATGCTTTGCTCGATATGTCCCAATATACACTGCACCGGGTCTCTTTGCAGTATCACCTGGAACGTTGAGTCAATCACCCTCAACACCCCTTCCCAATATCTGTGTAGCTTGGAACATCTCCACAGCATGTGTATCAAATCCCCCATCTGGGCTTTACATCTGGGGCAAGCTGCATCTTGCCTTCTTCCAAACTGAAATAGCCTTTTTGGGGTGTAATATGTTCTATGTATAATATATAATTGGGTGGTCCTCTGCGCTACTGAGAGGGACAACTGATCTACTGATGTCAGTATATTCCTCCACTGAGTGTCCGTGAGCTCTCCCACATCTTCTTCCCATCTCTCGCTGCTGGGCAGTTGGGTTTCCTCCCCTAGTATCTCCAGGTGTATTTTCCTGTACATCTCGGAGATAACCCCCTTTAATGAGGGAGACTCCACCAATCCCCTCAGCAGAGGAGATTCGCTCCATCCCAGACTTTTATCTCTAAACTGGATTGACAATGAATGTCTCAACTGCAGGTACTGATAAAAGTTCTTGTTTAAGAGTCCATACTCCTGTTTTAGATCTTGAAATTATTTCAATTCCCCTGCTGAATAAATCTGTATGAGCCTCACTATCCCTTTCTGTTTCCATTTGTTAAAGTTATCCAGGCCCTCAATCTCGTGTAAATTTTTATTGTCACACATTGGAGAATATTTTGTAAACCCAATATATCCAAAAATGTATTTCGCCTTCTTCCACACTTTCCCCATTAATTTACCCAGAGGGTTTTGCTTTTCTCTCTCCAAAGACTCTGCTTCTAGTGCCTCAGTTAATAGTTTGTGGGGCGTATAAGCTAATACGGCTCGAGAACTATAACAGGTTGTGTCGTTTCCCCTTTCCCACCCCCCCATATGTTGTAGCTGGGATGCTAAAAAATAGCTTCAGGGGTGTGGTACCGCCAATCCCCCCTTATCTTTAGGGAGTTGTAATGTTCTTAAGCGTATTCTGGACTGTTTTTTTTTCCATATGATTTCTCTAAAGAGGGCTTCTATTTTCTTGAACCAAACCCCTGGGATCCATAATGGGGCGTTATGCAAGATATATTGTAATTGGGGCATCCAAATCATTTTAATTAAGTTGCACCGACCTGCTATCGAGAGGAGTATCCGCTTCCAGATCTTACATTTATACTTAAATACTTTTAACAATGGTTCCAGGTTGTTTTGTATATATAACCCAGGATCCACAGCTATTTTCACCCCCAGGTATTTGAAACACTCCACCACCTGAAGCTGTCCAATATTATCTGGAAGCTCTTGGGCCTTGTCGCCGAGAAGAGCCGATTTCTCCCAGTTGATGAGAAGCACCAAGAACCCTCCCAAGTTCTGTATAATCTTTATTCCTGCTGCCAGCGAACAGCTTGTATCACCCAAGTAGAGTAGTATATCATCCGCATATAGCGAGATCTTCTCTTCCTGTGTCCCTCTCTTAAATCCCTCTACTGCTGTGGATGTTCTTATGGCAATAGCTAGGGGTTCCATTGCCAGAGCGAAGAGCAGGGGGGAGAGCCGGCACCCCTGCCTTGTACCTCGTGACAAAGGAAAATACTCCGAAGCCTCCCCCCCAATCTTCACCCTCACCTTCGGGTCCATATACAATGTCTTCACCCATCTTACATAGGTTGGACCAATGCCAAACGCTTCTAGTACCCTCCATAGGTATTTCCATTCTACTCTGTCAAATGCTTTGACAGCATCAAGGGATAGTACTGCTCCTGTTCTTGCTCCCTCTACTGGTAGCTGTAAGTTGAGTAAAAGTCTTCTTATATTTAGTGACGTTGCTCTGCTGGGGATGAAGCCACATTGGTTCGGGTGGATCACCTTATGAATTATTTTACTCAGTCTACCAGCCAAAACTTTGGCTAGTAACTTGACATCTGCACAAAGCAGTGATATTGGTCTATAGGATGCGGGCAGTGTTGGATCTTTCCCCTCTTTCGGTATCACTATGATTGTAGCTTCTGCCATAGACATTGGCAGCCTACCTTTTACCAATGCTTCATTTAGTACCTGTACTAACTCCAGGAGCAGTATATCCCCATATTCCTCATACACCTCGCTCGGTAGCCCATCAGGGCCAGGCGCCTTACCCCTCCCTGAACTTCGTACTGCTTCTTGTAGTTCCTCTATAGTAATTGGTAATTCTAGCATCTCTCTATCTTTATCTGACATACATGGGACAGTTATACTCTGTAGGAATTCTGTCATTTCTTCGCCCCCCCCCATCCATCTCTGATTTGTACAACCTGGAGTAGTACTCCTTAAACACTTTTACCATTTCACCTGGACACCTGGTGACTGTCCCAGCTCCATCCCCAATAGCCATCTTATCCAATGAGCCATTATTCTGGGCTCTTGCTAAGAGTTTTTCCCTTCTTCATAGTAACATTATTTCAGGAAAGATCTCTTTTGTTCGGCTTTTTTTTAAATTATAGTTTGATATATTTTTTGTGCCTCAGTCCACTTAATTCAATTCCCTACTGACGGGTCTTCTACATATTCCTTCTCTATTCCCGAAACTTCTCTCATTGTATTAATTTCCCCATCTTTAGTAGATTTTTTTTTTTTGGAAAATTGCTGGATAATCATGCCTCTCAGGTAAGCTTTACGAGTGTCCCAAACCACTCTCCGTGTCGCTGTCGGACTATTAAACTGCAAGAACTCCTGCAGTGACTCCATCATCACCCCCCTTGGAGAAATTAACCGTAGCCACATAGGATTCACTCTCCAGTCATTCCCACTCCTCTGTTGCCCCGTCCTCACAGTTAGAATTATCGGGGAGTGATCTGACACACCCCGAGCCTCATACCCAATGTTTGTTACCAATCCCGCTAATCCGTCATTCCCTATCGCCATATCTATTCTTGAGAGTGTCCTAGAGCACGTGCTAGAGCAACACGAGTATACCCTCTCTTGTGGACAGCGTTCACGCCAAATATCTTTTAGTCCTGTCTCTTTGAGTACACCATGCAATAATGTGTATGAATTCTGCCTATTTTTATTTTTTATGGGAAATCTCAACCATGTTAAAATCTCCCACAATCAGGACTGGTACCCCCGGTCTAGCAGTCATAAACTCAAATATACGTTTCAGCACGTTAATGTAAAGGAGGAGGGACGTATACGCTCATCAAGATACATGGCGTTTTGACCAAGATCCCGTATAACAGAATGTAACGTCCCTCCTTGTCTATTTCTCTCTGTATACAGGAAAATTCTGTTGATCTGTGAATTAATATGCTTGTCCCTCTAGAGTATGTTGTATGAACAGCATGAAATTGCTGAGGAAAATCTCTATGTTTTAATCTTTTTACTGTTTCCCTTGTTAAGTGAGTTTCCTGTAAACAGACAACGGACACTCCTAGGGTTGAGGCAGTTTTAAACACGGCTATTTTCTTCAATGAGTCACCCAACCCCCTTATATTCCATGAACAAATAGTTGTTCCTCTATACATTGTAAATAACAACAAAAATCAAATAAACATACTTCAAAACAGTGAAAGTAATCCAGTGTTTAAGTAAAAAAGGTATCTGTTTCTGGCCCCATATTCTATTTTCTTCCATATTCCTAATTAATACAAATTCCTCTCTGTTTTGCTTTATACCTTTTCTATACCAAAGTGATTGTGACTTTATTCCCTTCTCAACCTTCACTCCCATCTTACCCTCCCTCTTCCCCCCACCCCTATTTAAGGGCATTACTTGTGACCTAGTTAGTGTATCCATAATTATATATTACCATCAAAGTGTTGCGACTGTGCAAATAGCACTCGTGCCTCTCTACCTTACACCTTCCTAAACTACGGCTCTTTTCCTGATGCTCCAAAATTAAACGGAAACCGGACCTTTTATTACCCTTGTGCCCCTATAACCCTGGAAGTATAAATATATTTTTTATTTTACTTAATTATAGGGATCCCTGATTTTTTTACAGCCAGGCTGCAGCCGTAGTGGGTTCATCAAAGAAATGCACCACTCCTTTTGCTGCGACTCTCAGATGTGCCGGATACAACATTGCATATTGAACATTTAACTGTCTCAACCTTTTCTTTATATCCATAAATAGCTTTCCTCAGTGTGCAGACTGAAAAGGAGGGCAGTGGTGAAGGGTGGGTGGAAGATGATGTGGAGGAGGATGATGAGGTCCTAGACCCCACATGGAATGAGGGTCATGCGAGTGACCTGTGCAGTTTGGAGGAAGAGGTGGTGGTCGCACAGAGGCACCAACACAGCAAACGAGAAAGCAGGTTGCAAAAGCGGAGCAAGCGTCCCCTAGACAGTAGGCCTGCTACAACCCACTGCACCCAGTGACCTAGCACACCAAAGGCAGCTCAAAGGCATTCCCCCGCGTGGACAAGACACAAGTGGTTTGCAAGCTGTGCAATGATAGCCTGAGCCGAGGCATAAATGTTCTCAACCTGAGCACAACCCCCATGACCAGGCATCTAAATTCAAGGCACAAGCTGCATTGTAATAATTACCTCAAAATCCAAGAAAGGTCTCGGCCTCCTCCTGCTTCCTCTTCTGCTGCTGCCTCGGCCTCTTCCTCCACCTCTACAGTGGCAGTGTCACCTGCCACCCAGCAAACAGAGCATGTGACAGCAACGCCAACATGTCCTCCACCGTCCCCAAGCATTTCCACATGGTCCCATGAAAGCTTACAGCTCTCCATCTCCCAAACACTGGAGAGAAAGAGGAAGTACCCCCCTACCCACCCGCGATCCCTGGCCCTGAATGCAAGCGTTTCCAAATTCCTGGCCTTTGAAATGCTGTCATTCCATCTGGTGGACACGGACAGTTTTAAAAACCTGATGGCGGTGGCTGTCCCACAGTATGTGGTTCCCAGCCGCCACTACTTTTCCAGGCGAGCCATCCCTTCACTGCACAAACAAGTCGGGGACAAGATCAGGTGTGCACTGCGCAACGCCATCTCTGGCAAGGTCCACATAACCACTGATACATGGACCAGTAAGCACGGGCAGGGAAGCTATATCTCGCTAACTGCACACTGGGCAAATGTAGTGGCGGGTGGGCCTGAGGCGGCTAGCCATTTGGCGCATGTCCTTCCGCAACCGAGGATTGCAGGGCATTTGTCTTTGCCTCCTGTTGCCTCCTCATCCTACTGCTCTTCCTCCTCCTCTACCACCTCCTCATCCGGTCAGCGTAACACCTTCACCACCAACATCAGCACATCCAGGGGGAAACGACAGCAGGCTGTTTTAAAACTGATATGTTTGGGGGATAAACCCCACACTGCGCAGGAGCTGTGGATGGGTATTGAACAACAGACCAATGAGTGGTTGTTGCCACTGAGCCTCAAGCCCGGCCTGGTGGTGTGCGACAATTGGAGAAATCTGGTAGCGGCTCTGGGCCGAGCCCATTTGACGCACATTTCTTGCCTGGCGCATTTGCTGAATTTGGTGGTACAGAAATTTCTAAAAAACTACTCGGATATGTCAGAGCTGCTGCATAAAGTGCAGGCCGCCTGTGCGCACTTTCGGCGTTCTCACCCTGCTGCTGCTCGCCTGTCTGTGCTGCAGTGGAACTTCGGCCTTCCCGCTCACCGCCTGCTATGCGACGTGCCCACAAGGTGGAACTCCACCTTGCACATGCTGGAGAGACTGTGTGAGCAGCAGTAGGCAATAGTGGAGTTTCAGCTGCACGGGTCAGTCGCTCTGTGGAACAGCAACACTTCACCACCAACGAGTGGGCCTCCATGCGAGACCTGCGTAGCGAATTGCGGTGTTTTGAGTACTCCACCAACATGGCCAGTGCTGATGATGCTGTTTTCAGGGTTACTATCCCACTTCTGTGTCTCCTTGAAAAAACACTTCGGGCAATGATGGAAGAGGATGTGGCACAGGAGGAGGAGGAAGAGGAGAAGGAAGAGGGGTAATTTCCATGGTTATTAGGCCAGTCATTCGCAAGTGGCTCGGAGGGTGGGTTCCTGCACCAGCATAGGCCAGGTCCAAAATATTCAATCCAGGTCACAGTTTTGGAGGACGAGGAAGATCATGAGGAGGAGGAACCGCAGCAGGATGGCACCCCAACGCAGCTCGTGGGCATCACTGGAGTGTGGCTGGGGGGATATGGAGGACACAGATGATATACCTCCCACAGGGAACAGCTTGTCTTTGCCTCTGGGCAGCCTGGCACACATGGTCGACTACATGCTGCAGTGCCTGCGCAACAACAGCCGAGTTGCCCACATTGTAACATGTGCCGATTACTGGGTGGCCACCCTGCTGGATCCCTGTTACAAGGACAACGTGCTGTCCTTAATTCCCTCACTGATCGGAAGATGCGTGACTACCAGCGCACGCTGGTAGACGCGCTGCTGAGGGCATTCCCAAATGACACTGGGGGCTCAGTGAAAGCACAAGGCGAAGGCAGAGGAGGAGGAGGAGGAAGAAGCTGCCAACGCAGCCGTGGCACCGCCAGCACATCAGAAGGCAGGGTTAGCATGGCCGAAATGTGGCAAAGCTTTGTCAGCAGCCCGCCACAACAAACAGCACCACCAGCCGATAGACAAAGTCTTAGCAGGAGGCAGCATTTCAGCAACATGGTGGAAGAGTATGTGTGCACACGCCTACACGTACTGCCTGATGGGTCTGCCCCATTCAACTTCTGGGTCTCCAAATTGGCCACATGGCCTGAGATTGCCATTTATGCCTTGGAGGTGCTGGCCTGTCCTGCAGCCAGTGTATTGTCTGAACGTGAGTTTAGCACGGCAGGGGGCGTTATCACAGACAAGCGCAGCCACCTGTCCACAGCCAACGTGGACAAGCTAACCTTTATTAAAATGAACCAGGCATGGATCCCACAAGACTTGTCTGTACCTTGTGCAGAATAGACATTTAGACCGGCCTCACACAGCCATTGGTATACTTGTTTTTTTGAATATGCCTCAATATTTTGGGGGCTACCCCAATTATAAACAAAAAAAAAAAACAGTGTTGGCTACCTCCTCCTACTCCTACACCACCGCCACTTCCACCTAAACTGCCACAGTCACGGCCTAGTCAACCTAGGCTCCTATTCCACATCCAACCCCCCACCCTTCCCATTTTTTTTTA
>BLSH010061653.1:27484-39183 GCA_018402905.1 Glandirana rugosa
TGACGTAGAGGCTAGAACCATTTCTCGGACCTACCCGGCTTGTGGGGGGCCAAGCCAAGCGTTGTCTTGTGGAGCTTGTCCGTTTTTCAAACACGCTTGTACGCTTGGGACAATTTCAGATACCTTGTGCTTGTACTTTTTAGTTTTCACAACAAAAAAAATACACATAACTTTGATACATTTCGAAACGTCAAAAATGGACATACAATATGAGACTTTTAAATTATTTCTTATAACTTCTGCTTTTTTTCACGAGTAAAATTTCCGAATATACGTTCAATAACGGTATGTTTTTACATACGCCTGGGCCCATGACGGGATCCCCTTTACATAGTTACGTTTTTTTTCAAAATTTAGCTAACAAAGAAGTCGTCGTCACTAAGCAGACCAAGGGGATCCCCCAGGCACAATATTTAAAGGAATATTTCATTTTTATTTTTTCACTTTAAGCATTATTAAAATCACTGCTGCTGAAGAAACAATCGATTTAAAACTTTTTTTTGCATTGATACATTTCCCCTAGGGCAGTACCCGGGTCCGCATACATTTTTGTATGGCAATAACTTGCATATAAGCCTTTAAAATGAGCACTTTTTTTCGTCTTCAATATTCTTTATTAAATTTTCAGAGTATAACATACAGGTAAAAACTGCAAAGCTTTACATAGTTTCAATACACATAAAAAAAACAACACTTTTGATTTTTCATGTTCGTGTTCCATAGACTTTAACAGGGTTCGCATGTTCGCACAAACTTTTTGCCTGTTCGAGGTGTTCTGTTGCGAACCGAACCGGGGGGTGTTCGGCCCATCCAGGCTCTTTACCAAGATCGGAGATGCAGTGTGTCAGAGTGACATACCACACCACTGATCACTGCGCTGCGCACCCTCAGGGGCACACGAGTGGCTTATCCTGCTGGATGTCATATGATGCCCAGTTAGGACAATGGAATCACCGCCCGGCCATCATTGTGCCATAGGCCGGGCGGGATGTGTTTGAGAACGACCCACAGGCTCAGAGTTGTGAGAATATGAAAGGGTGAAATGGAGAGCCTCGGGCTCGTTATGTGGAAGTATGACAATGCAATCTCCTATAGGTAATGATGCCATGGCAGAGATGTGTCATGTATTTCATGTGTAGCTTCCAGATACTTCTGTTTCTCTTGGATGGATGGGATTCTTCTGATTCAATCATTCCGACTTACATTTATAGAAAGACCTCCTTGTAACTTGAATCCAACTTTATCATTCTTTTTGCATTTTTTCAAGCAACCTTTAATTTCAGAGCTCTTATAACTGTATATGATAATATGTTTCTTTATGTCTTCCATGGAAAGCTGCACAGATATGTGAGACATATTCACCACCAGAACCCACACGGTGGTGAGATCTACTTTAATGAGAGAAGAGAAGTTCCATCCGATCTTATTTTAAAAAACTGGCTTATTGTTAATAAGTCATATTATTTGTATAGAACAATTTCCACTATGAAAGGTCCAGATTACATCCCTGAAACATTTATCAATATGAGTGACCCCGTCTACTGGAAGACAGGTGAAGTAAGAAATCACTGGATTGTTTTCTGTTTATATCATTTGCTGAGGATGTTCATATTTTTTTATTTATAAGGAATTTCTAGTCTTATTTTAAGATATACCAGCCAATGGAACAGGTACATCCGAGCTCCTACCTCCTGAGTAATGCCTGGTGAGCCTCAAGAACTCGGCACTCAGCCTGGGAAGTCTCTGCAAACCTCCATGTACAATCCGTGCAAAAAGGGAAAAAGGCTGGCGCCATGGAAGTCGGTAATATATTGTTTTATTAATGCAGGTGAACAACAGTCAAAATTCCAACGCGTTTTGGCCATCAGACCTTAATCATGATTACGGCCTGATGGCTGAAATGCGTTGGCTTTTTAAACCTGCATGTTTTATCCAACTTCCATGGCAACGACCTTTCTCCCTTTGTTGCACGGATCCTAGCCAATCTACCTGTTCATGAATGGGGTAATTGTTGGAGACAAATAACTTTATGAACTTAGTGGGGAACGGACAAAATATAATACCTGCTAAAATGGTGACCCCGGGTATCATCCTATGTTAGAAAGAAGAAACATTTTCTTATTTAAGTGACTGTATCGATAACTATCGGGAACTCAGAAATACAACCAACTGAAGAATTTATATAAAATCACTATTCTTATTGCAGTACACAGTATAGAAAAGTGTGACATATTAATGAACACAATATACTGTATATCAAATAAAAGAATTGTATGTTGGTGGACATTATACCTAATATACACTTCTGGCCACTTTATTAGGTGAACCTGTTCAATTGCTTGGTCTTCCACTTCTGGGGCAGGGCTATGTGGATGGCCCACGGAAAGCACACCAGGAGAGTCATCAAAAAGCATAAGAGACTGCTGCATGACTTGGGGCTCAGACTGCTTGGCTGATTTACAAGGGGCTGAGGTGAAAGACAGATGGCCATGGGGTTCAGGTGCCAACTCTGAGCTTTCATCAAGGGACCGGGTGGGAGACAATGTGAAGGAACTGGAGGCATTGTCAGCCACCCAATCTACTATCGCCTGTACTTGTTCTGGCCTCACCATTCGTTGAGCGGCATTCGGGCCTACCATATAACGTTGAAGGTTCTGTCGGCTACCTGAGGAAGGTGTTTCACTTGTGCGTGTAGCTGGCACAAATCGACCACGTCCTCTCCTTGCAACATGAGCTTCACCAACACCACCAACACCAGCAGCACCACGACCCTTATTTGACGCTCTCCTTATTCTGGACGCAAATGTACTATGTAGCACTATTTATTAATACTAAAAAAAGAATAATAAATTATTATTCTTTTTTTTTTAAAACAGCAACATAGACGCGCTTTTTATTTTTGTGCAAGAAATGCACCACTCACACCAGCAGTAGGAACGTCTCCTTATACCAGTATGAGATGATTTTGGAACACTAATCTATCCCTCACACCAGCATCAGAAAGGAACCTCTCCCTATAGCAGTATGAGATGATTTTAGAACACTAATCTGTCCCTCACAGCACCAAGATACTTTACTTACTGCAGTATTAGATGGTTTTAGAACACTAATCTTTCGCCTCACAGCACCGCCAGGAACCTGTCTCTAATGCAGGATGAGATGATATTAGAACAGTAATCTATCCCTCACAGCGGCGGCAGCATCCTCTCCGCACACAAGCCTGGGTCCACTGGACATACAGGGAGGCAGTACTTTGCAAATTTGGTCTATCAGGTACCATTCTGTCAGCTTTCATGAACTTATATTCTTCCCCAAGCGCACGAGTCTGGACCTCAGGTATCAAATCAGACCCCTTTATAATTACCAATGGCACGAGACAAGGGTGTCCATTGTCTCCCTTGATCTTTGCCATGATAATGGAACCACTGGCACAAACCATTAGGTCCTCTTCATTGGTAAAAGGTATCAGAATTGGAGACATAGACCATAAAATCGGTCTCTATACTGATGATGTTATCATCACCCTAACCAACCCTCAACCTTCCATCCTGTCAACCCAACAAATCTTAGAACTCTTCAGTACAATTTCCCTTTATAAAATGAATAAAAGCAAGTCCACTATGCTAAATTTAGGAATCGACCCACAAATCAAGAAAAAACATCTCAGAAAGCTCCCTGTTCCTGTGGTCCACTACCTCTTCGCTCCCATACTTGGGAATTAATTTCACCTTTTTGAGCAAATCAGTCATGAAAGTAAACTATGATGACTTCCGGGAGAAACTTGTGCGCATCTCCAGAGAACTGCGTTTTGTCCCTGTCTCTTGGGCTGGCAGAATCTCCCAGACACAAATGTACATGCTACCTCCCATACTATACTTATTCCACACAATTCCCCTTCCCTTCTGCCTTCCCAGCTGCAACATCTACAAAGTATAATCAACTCGTTCATCTGGCAACATAAAAAACCTAGGCTTAAGAAATACATTCTTCCCATTCCGGTACATCAGGGAAGTATGGGGGCCCCAAATATCCGGACATACTACAGAGCATTAGGTCCTTGATCAACTTAAACATTGGTGGGGCATGCAGTCCATGTCAAACCTGGACCCAAATTGAATCCACAGCTCTTAATATGGATTTGAAACTGTTTCTCGCTGCTGCGGCTGGAGTATCTTCACTAGACACTCTAATAAAACTCTTTGAGATCCCCAACCCAACAGTCAAAGGAATCTCTCTGGCTTATAATATTCTGAACACCCCTGAAACTGACCAACCCACCCTCTCAATCATCTTCTGATCCTCACTCTTAGAAGCTCCACCATCGCTCACAAAATGGAACAGAGCCCTTGCCTTACTCCTTCGCATGTCACATTGTATTTCCCATTGGGAAGCATTACAAAAACTGTTTCACAAATGGTACTATACCCCGGATAGACTGGCAACTATATACCCCCCAACCTCACCTCTATGTTGGAGAGGCTGTGGCGAAAGGGGAACTTAACGCCATATCTGGTGGGACTGCTCCCAAATTAAACAATACTGGCAAGAAGTATTCACCCTCCTCATGACAGTATGCAATGTCCCCTCCCAACTAACTCCTCTGGACCTTCTACTGGGACTGTCAATCCCCTACTGGCCGGGACACCTCAAGGTGCTAGCAGCTCACATACTAATAGTCTTTTCAGCCCAGTCCACAAACTTTACATCGTAGGACTAACGCTTGCTACTCCAGTCTCACTGTTTCTTGTTATGGGCATTGACACAAGCATGTTACTATTGTAGAATGCAAACGAGAAGTGCTATGGTACGCCCGTGCTCGTACCAACTGCTGCACACAAAACTCACACACTCTCGGGACGTTATGCAATCACTTAATGTCACTCACTTGTTAATGATAAGCAACTTTGTCTCCCACCTTAAGACACAGTTAGCTCCCAAATTGGGGTGTCTGGGTGCGGAGACACAAGAGTCAACCTAAGAGTGCTAACACTAACATAAGATAGCAATTTACATAACTACCAGATATTCTAACGCTAAAAACAAAATGTCTATGGTCGCTGACCAATGTTTTCTGTATTCATTTTGTGTAAAACTCAATAAAACTTTTTCTGCCAAAAAAAAAATTATATTTGGATATATTTTTTGTATTCTGGGATTTGGATATATCCGAACACCCGAATTACAATATGAAATTATTTTACCAAATGCTCCAAATAATGAAACAAATTTTTGGACTGAAATTTGAATCAAATTTTACATCAAACACCAGTCGAACTCTAACTGTACACATATTGCTAAAATCAAATACTGTGTGTGTTATTAGCGTAAAAGTTCAAAGTAATGCTGTTTTTGTTAAGTGATTTAAAGAGCCATTGTAATCATTTGATGAAGATTTTTCTTTATGTGTTCATTTTGCCACATTCTAATCGAAAAAAAAAAAAATCTACCATTTTCGATTCGACCGATTCAAATTTAATTGATAAAACATTCTAATTTTAAAAAAATTGGTAAATTTGAAGAAAAGTTGAAAAACACATCAAACGAATTCCGAATGTGAATTCCGAATACAATTCCCAAATACGAATCGAACGAATCAACTGAAGTAATGAAACTAAATAACTAGATTAACGAAATAAAATGAAGCAAAACATTATTTTTCGTCATGCACATGTCTAGCTGTAAAGGCTTTTAAAGCGTCACCTATTGAGATTTTTGGGCACCGTCGTTTTTGGCGATATTGCGGGCGCACGCAATCTTAACACATGGACTGCTTGGTATCTATTTACTCGATGCAACCTCATCTTTTACATTTTAACCAAAAATGGGTATTATATGGTTTGGTTTTGCACTAAAATTTTATTACATTTTTTCTGGAAAATTTGCGTTTAACAAACAGTTGCGCAAATAACATATGAGAACAAAATTTGCATCTATCGCCTTTTTATTCTACAGGGCCTCTGCTTTCAGAAAATATATAATGTTCTGGGGGTTATGTAATTTTATTGACAATTAAGATTTTTACATGTATGCGACAAATAACCAAATTGTTCTGGAGCCAAACTGGTTAAGCAGAAAAGCTGCTGTGTTTTACCAAGCAACCTCTTTTAATAAGGAGACCCCACTGTATAAACTACCTACATTCTAGCACCTATCTAGGAGGGAGCTACTTATAATAAACACCCCAAATACTGACCCCTGATTGGATATCCGACCTGAAGAATTCAACTTGAACCCATGGCAAACCCAAACCTTATTTGTAACACTTTCATAAAGCCTCGTGAAATATGACAGATCTTCAAAATATAATAATAATAATAATAATAATAATAATAATGTCTGATTTTCAGGTTACGGTATCTCGATGTTCAGATCCCTGTGAACCTGGCAGCAGAAAAATGTTTGGATCTTCAGTTTATTTATGTTGCTATGAGTGCGGCCCATGCCCAGAAGGAGAGGTCTCCAACATTTTTGGTAAGGTTTGCATTTGTCTTTATAAAGTACTGTAAAAAGATGAAAAAAAAAAGAAATGCATATGGCGGATGGTAAACAATCCAAACATTACACAGCATCCTATAACTCTACGCGTTTCGTGGATTGATCTCCGCTTCCTCAGGAGTAGATGCAGAAGAATGGAGTCTAAGGGGATATAAAAAAGACCAAAATAAAATAATAAATGCCATGGGTATAACCCAAATACCAGATAGTGTAGGTGCAAAAGACAAAAAGTAAGGGCACCGCTTGGTAAACTGTATAGCATTTATTAATACAATGAATAAAAGTACTTACATCTGGGTAAGTGGAGTCCAGCTCATCAGGGAGTTCTGTGAAGGTGGATCCCCGAGTTTGTTTAAAATATCTGCTGTATGGAGATCGGGGAACGTCAGCATGTCAGGAATAAGTTCTGCATTGGTGAGTTCTCGGCTCGCTGGGTCAGCTCAGTACTGTTGTTGTCTCTGTAGGAGCCGCCCACCGCCTCTGTGTGTGCAGGGAAATCAGGAAGCAGTGACTGGAGTGCAGGTGGCCCGCGGCGGCGTGTGACGTCACCGGAAATAATGCAATGCGTTTCCGAGCGTCGATGGCAGTGACAGACGCATTTCTTTTTCAAGCTTAAAATGCAGAAATCTGGGTGCTTTAAATAGAGGATGCTGATTGGTAGGGAGATCATGTGATTGGTAGGGGAGATCATGTGACTGGTAGGGGAGATCATGTGACAATATAATCGTAGGGTAAAAAATGATCCAGATGCTCCCTCGTGGCCAGTGGTTAAAACAATGGATGGCTAGCACCATAGGAGTTTGCACTGCCATCTAGGGACAAAATGAAGAGATTACAAATGACAAATAAAATGCAACACATAATGCATGAGCTGTATAATAAAAACATACAATCTAATGTAGAGAAAGGGAAGGAGTGTAAAACAAAAATATATAAAAAATATAGACATATTTGATTCCTTTGGGTAGTTAATAAAATTAATTATCTAAAAACACAGTGATGAGAATTCTCTACGACAATGTGGATGGAAATAAATATAACACAACCTATAGATCAGTAACTCTAATATTCTATATATATGGGCGCTGGATGTGGTGAAAGAAGTTGATAACTAAACATAGAGGTACATGGGGAGATATTATGTAACATTAGAAAAGGAATATGAATACAAATATATACATATATACCTGTATCGTACCAGGAATGTTTACCTTTTTTTTGACGGGGGTACAAAACATAAATGTAAAGCATGGGTAGGGTCATTTTATATGTCTGTATATGGGACCATGTGTGTCTACATATTGGGGGTAGGCTAACATCCCGGCATTAAGTCTAATTGTTGAATGATTAATAGCATGGATAGGTATTTTCCCTAGTCACCAATTTGGAATGTGTCTTTTGAATTACTACCAGACTGGTGAGGGCCGGGGTGTCGCAGAGGAGTATATCCCACATGGGGTAATAGGGAATCCTTACACATGGGAACTCCACCATGTCGCCCCCCGTAGTGTCAGCCACAAACCTGGCTTGACACCGCATGGGGCGAGGAACAAATGGAGCGCACAAGGAAGCCCCCCATTACTCCTGTGTGAGATGAGCAACCTATGGATATTATAGTCAAATGGAAAGTATACTATACCACACATACAAATGAAAGTTAAATAAAAATTTAAAAGAAAATAAAAAAATAGAATAAAAATAAAAATGAAATAAAAATGACATAAACAAAAAATAGCAAAAAATAATGACAAACAATGGCATAAAATAAAACCATCAGGTGGGCATACATTTAGTCCAAAGCCTTATTCACCCACTTCAGCATAAGCCCAGGGGGTCCACACCTGCAGGTGAGTGCGCCCTCTGGTGGGAGTCTGCACGCTGGGTGTTGCAGTGATTTGCACGGAGTCCTTTATGGCTTAACCACTTCACCCCTGGAAGGATTTCCCACTTTAGGACCAGAGCACTTTTTGCGATTCTGCACTGCGTCGTTCTAATTGACAACTGTGCGGTCGTGCGACGTTGTACCCAAACATAATTTGCGTCCTTTTTTCCCCACAAATAGAACTTTCTTATGGTGGTATTTGATCACCCCTGCGTCAAGAGTGACAATTGTGCAAAGAAAAAAACAATATTACTTACTTTTTGCTAAAATACAAATCCAAAGAAATAAAAAAATTAAAAAAAAAAAGTATTTATGTGGTTTGGCCTCTTCTTTTGGTTCTTCCTCATATTTGTGGCAAAAACAAATCGCGCAAAAGTTGCCACATTTATGAATGATGAGAATTAATTTATGGGGTTTTAATTTTTTTTTTTTTTTATTACTAGTAATAGTGGTGATCTGTAATTTTTACCAGGACTGGGATATTGCAGCGGACATGTCGGACCATTTTGACACTTTTTTGGGACCATTGGCATTTATACAGTGATCAGTGCTATAAAAATGCATTGATTACTGTGTAAATGTCACTGGCAGGGAAGAGGTTAACCTGCAGGGGGCACTCTAAGTGTTAACTGTGTTCCCTGTGTGTGTTACTCATAGGAATGAGCCGAAAACCCCTGTTACATGTGAACAGACAAAAAGTTTGGGCGAACATCCGAACACCATTAAAGTCTATGGGACCCGAACATGAAAAATCAAAAGCGCTCAGTTTAAAGGCTTATATGCAATGTTAGAAGTAGAGATTATAGCGCTCAACCTTATGAGTATAGATTTAACCCTCCTCAGTGAAGGGGACTTATATATTAGAAATAAAAATGTATTGAGCATATAAGTATAGTGGCTCGGGTGAGTGTATATACCCCTAAATGTCCACCAGGGGTATGGTAAAGTTGTAAAGGTTTGTATATCTTAAAATCTGTATGCTACCCAATGTGAATATAAAAAAAGCAGCAAAAAACAAAGAAAAGAACGGGGTGAATGACCAGTGGAGGGATGTAAAACTTCCTCCAGTGGCCAGTGATAGATCACAATGGTGTGGTAAATCACGATGATCTGAAAATAAACCAAAGTAAAATCACTAAATCTGAAATTGTGACAATGAATTTGACATTAGTGCAAAAAATCCATGGAAAAGTTCAATGTCCGAGATATAGGGTCGTTTTACAGTCTGAAATAAAGTGCAATCGTGTTCTATAAATCAATAAGTGTGTTTCTCCAGGAGTAGTGAAAGAAAAAATCCGTTGGAGGTTGGGATGATCCCCTCCGGATTGGAGGCTTACCAGAAAGGTGCAATATTCACGCCTTATGTAAATATTGTGTCTGGGTGGTGTCCAGGGCGCGTCACACTATCCTCTTCCTCCAGGGGCACCTAGGTGAACCTCCAAGGGGGGAGGTGAGGAGGGGCTGAGACGTCACTTAATCCTTCGTCCGTCCTGTTCGTGGAGATGTTCTACTGCCTCCGGGTTTTTCCAGTAATCCAGGTGGTGTTCAGATGAGTGTAAAAATAAAATAACAAGGGACTCCCATCACGTAAAAAAGCCTCAATCAAGAGGTATGGCTTTTATTTAATAAAATTTCTATAAGCTTATAGATAACAGGTAAAATGACATCAAATAGTAAAAACAGCGATCAAGGGTCAGCAGGGCCCGACGCGTTTCGTGTCAAAACACTTCGTCTTAGGGCTGCTGACCATCTGGAATCGCTGTTCTTATATACAGTAGGGTTTGCATTAAGGAAAGGTGCACTTCCGGCCGTGGGCGTGTCGGCGTGCATTTCAAAGGGCTACTTCCGGTCCCGGCTTATGCGCTCCAATGACGCATTTCCGGTTTAGTGAGTTACATAATTTTAATCAAAAAATGTATGTGCAGCCCTTGTTAGAGTTCGGGTGTTAAAGGGTAGTGCTGGTATGGAGGAAAAGTGTAGAGAGGAACCGAAGCTTGATATGACCATGTAGGTCAGACTGTCTGCGTCTCAGTGACGCACTTCCGGTCGCGGGGTACTTCCGGAATGTGCTATGTAACGGAGATTACTTCAAAGTACATATTTCTCAATTCATGTTGTCAATAGGTATAGCATGAAAATGTAGGGAAGGGAAGTGGTGATGATAAATAAGTCCCAGAGGTTTAAGGGCGGATGGGGCCGAAGTAAGCCGCCGCCATCATGCCTTGAGTTGGGTGATACCGGAAGTGGTTCACAGGAAGTCCGGAATGATACATCCTCTGCTTACACTTCAGGTTCACCAATCAGGTGATTTAAATGGGAGTCGTCCTGATCGAAAAATGAATCATATGGGTCCCCAGTGTAAACCATATACGTACAATTAAATACAGCTGATCGGGTTTAAAGTGATATTCACCACATATCACTTTAGGGAGTCAGATAAATAATAATAAAGGGCCATGTATCAATGAAAAAAAAAGTTTTTAAATCAATCGTTTTTTCAGGAGCATTGATTTTTTTTTTTTTTTTTTTTTGAAAATATTTTTATTGGGAGTTTTAGATAAGAACATCAGAGACATAAGAGTGTATACAAACATCGTTCGACAGAGTAACACATAGTATATAGAATTAATGAACAACATAAGTATTAAACATAGGAGTCAGGCTGTCGGATTTGTAACTACTTTTTTAGGGGGGTAGGGGGTAGTATTTGGTCAGCCTATTCACCAGAGATCGATCAGGAAAGGCAGTACTTGAGGTAAGATTGACTTCTAAACAAAGATTAATACAGTGTGACGTTTCCAGGAGCGGAAGCTATACGTTAACAACAACATATCATACCCATAGTTACGGAGGACCTATAAGAGAAGTGATTTGCATCTGAAAACGTTGTCTAGGATATGTCCTTCTAGGGGAGCATCAAGGGACTTCATTTAAGGGATCGCAGTTCTGTTGTGCTGAAGAATGTGGCAACACGGAGTCAGTATGGACTTTAAGCATACCCAATTTATTGGAGATATTTCGTTTAAGGTACCAGTCTGTAAAGCAGAATGGTTGCATGATATTTTGGATCTCCTCCTGAGTGAAAGTTGCTTCAATATATTTGCGCCACTTTGCAAAGAATTGGGTGGTTGATTTAAAGTTACGTGCAATGGTGTCCAGTCTTTCAAGATGGAAAAAGGATAACATAGCTCGTTTTGCAAGTTGCAGACTAGGAGGGGTGGGTTGAATCCATTGTTGCATAATAGTTCGGCGTGCAACTAGTAGAAACAGATGAGTCCATCTCGAGAGACTAGTGTTCTGGGATTTTGGGGAGGGATCCGTG
>BLSH010061653.1:49607-62409 GCA_018402905.1 Glandirana rugosa
AAAAAAAAATACTTTAACTTGTAAACAACAAATGTAAAAAAGGGGGTTAAGGGGTTAAAAACTATTTTAAGACACCACGTCAAGTGTACTATATACCGTATGTACACCCCCGAATGCACTGTGTATATATATATATATATATATATATACTAGACTGGATATATATATATATATATATATATATATATATATATTTAAAAGTCAGCAGCCACAAAAAGTGTAGCTGCTGACTTTTAATAAACAGAAACTTACCTGTCTCCTGGTCCAGTGACGACTGCTCCCGAAGCCTCGCTCGTCTCTCCCTCCTCCCTGCGGTGCCGGCATTGCAGGTGTGGGCACCGGCCGTGGCTTCACGGCCGGGCATGCACTGCGCATGCGCGAGTCGTGCTGCGCGTTGCCAGTGGCCAGGCAATCTTCTGGGACCTGTGACGTGTCCCAGAAGATTGCCAGGAGGGAGGGGCCGCCTAGGAGTAGTCACCTAGGTGGCCCCGAGGCGGAAGGTGGAAGAGGGACAGGAAGTCCTTCTGAAACCTGGGGACACACTCCCCCCCAAAAAAAATGACATGCCAAATGTGGCATGTAAGGGGGTGAGAAGTGCTTAAAGCGGAAGTTCCATTTTTGGGTGGAACTCCGCTTTAATAAGACAACACAGATATCTTCTAAATGTTTGTCATTGCTACCGTGTGCTGTAATGTCTGTTTCTGATGTGGTTAACCCCTTCAATACTGGGAGCTTTACCCCCTTCCTGCCCAGGACATTTTTCAGCTTTCAGAGCTCTCACATTTTGAATGACAATTACTCAGGCACATTTCTCTTTGTTTCTGTTATAAAATTTTGCAAATACAAAATCTTTCTTCATATATTTAGGCCAAAATGCATTCTTTTCCATTTCTTTGGTGAAAATAACCCAAATCTGTGTATATTATTTAGTCTGTGTGAAAGTTATAGGGTCTACAGACTATGGGATATACTGTATATGTGAGAATTGATCATTCCTGATGTAGTGACGGCCGATCTCTTTTCTTGAGGCCCTAAAATGCACAGATTGAAGCTCTGACCCAATGCTCATTGTGTTTGTATTGTTCTTCCTGCAGACAGTGAAAACTGCACAAAAT
The DNA here is from genome assembly GCA_018402905.1 of Glandirana rugosa. NCBI lineage: Eukaryota > Metazoa > Chordata > Amphibia > Anura > Ranidae > Glandirana > Glandirana rugosa. The sequence goes on from BLSH010061653.1 coordinate 50,723, forward strand.
GTCCCGATGAAGAATGGCCAAATGAGAAGAAGGATCGCTGTGTTCCAAGACTGGTGGAATTTCTCTCCTACACTGATGACACCATTGTTGTTGTATTTTCGGCTGTCTCCATCCTCTGTTGTCTTCTGACTGGTTTAATATTGGGGATATTTATACATTACCAGGACACCCCCATTGTTAAAGCCAATAACCGGAACCTGAGCTATCTTCTCCTGGTCTCCATCATGCTGAGCTTCCTCTGTGTCTTCTTGTTCCTCGGCCATCCAGTAGATGTGACCTGCATGCTCCGTGTCACCTCTTTTGGTGTCATCTTCTCAGTTGCCATCTCTTCTCTACTTGCCAAAAGTATCATGGTGTGTATTGCTTTTAAAGCAACCAAACCTGGGAGCCCCTGGAGGAAATGGATGGGAGCCAAGCTGCCCAATTTTATCATTTGTGTCTTCTCATTGGTTCAAGTATTAATCTGTGTCACTTGGTTGTCTATATCTCCTCCCTTCCAGGATCGGGACATTCACTCTTATCAGGGGAAGATTATCATTCAGTGTAATGAGGGTTCCGTTATCGGCTTCTACTCTGTCCTGGGATATATGGGGCTTCTGGCTGCTGTGAGTTTCATTATCGCTTTTTTAGCCAGGACATTACCAGACAGTTTTAATGAGGCCAAGTACATCACCTTCAGCATGCTGGTGTTCTGCAGTGTCTGGATTGCCATGATCCCGGCCTATCTGAGCACCAGAGGGAAATATATGGTGGCTGTGGAGGTTTTTGCTCTAATAGCCTCAAGTTCTGGACTTCTTGGCTGTATATTTTTCCCAAAATGTTACATAATTCTGTTCAGACCGGACCTGAATACAAAAACACTTATCCACTAATATGTATGGAGCAACACTGGGTTACCAGTGTCTAGGGCACTATCCCTATTATTGCTAATTGTAGTATTTTGCTAGTGTATTGATAATGAACATTATTAAATGTGAACATTTCATACTTACCTCTAAGGTGGACTGTGGGTTTTATCTTTGTTCTGCACACTGCAGGTATCAGAAATGTTGGGATTGTTGGAATCCTTGTCTCCTGTGGGGGTGTAGTGGTTCCTCCCACCAGTCATTATATCATTAGAGAATAGAGTGGACACTTATTGAGGAGGAACCACAGTGACCCGAGACAAAGTATCCAAAACACCCTAAAGTGTCAGATACCCGAGACACCCATCACCCATCGCTCTACAAGAGAGGGAAGATGTCACCCACCCCCTTCCAGATAGATAAACAATAACGTAATTTTATTTGCGGGATTAAATATCTATGTAGCTGTATCTGTCTATATTATTTAATATATTTTGATTGTTGCATTCTAAAATGATTATTAATATTAGTTATAGTTGATGAGAACGGGTTGAAATAAAAAAAGTCCCTGGATGACCGCACTCCAAAAAATATATCACCTTTATTGAAAAACACAAAGTTCCATAAAATCCATGAAGTCACAGCAAAAAGCACATAAGTGGACCCAGGGGTAAGGCACAGCAGCTAACGCGTTTCACATCACGAGTGGACGCTTAATCATTGCTAATCATCTGCGACTGACATGCCGTATATATCGGGATTCCATGCCGCCCACAAGCCAGATCAAAATTCATTAATAAGCTGGTGGATCCGCACTGAACTCCCTCATACACAGCGTTATGGATCACTAAAGAGAATTCTTTCATTTTGTTTCTCAATATATAAAGTCGTATACAACAAGAAAAATCATTTTTCTGTGCACAGCCCTCATAATAACAAATAGATAATCAGAAATGCTTCATATGAGTCATAGTGCACAATCCTGAAAAATTAACATTTAGGCAAAACAGCCATAAAACATAAATGTACAATTTCAAAACAAAAAGCAGCAGGCATTCGGATAGAGGCATGAATGGAAGGGAGGGGGTTATTTCTTCACGTGAAGGGGATGGCTGGATGGATACTGGCTGGGGTGAATACTTCTCCATCCAACATGGATAACCACAGAACCACCTGAACTTTGAACCTTTAACCCATTGGAGACACCAAAAATAATATTCTTTGTTGCTTCAAACATAAGTCCATAAGTCCATCAAGCATGTAAAAACGTTTCCTAGCAATGGTTTTCATTATATAGATTCAATATATTTAACTGAACATTTTCTCAAACCCCAATATCCATGCAGGATTCAATAAAACATAAACACCTTTAGTTCCTTATTCCCTCTGGACCCAAGTGAAGGCTGAGGGTCATAGAACAGGGCATTTTACTCAAGAACGTATTCCGACTCAGAGCTTAATTTCCTAACTTTATAATATATCTGACTATGAAAAGCAACATTTCATCATTAACACTGAAATTCTGGGACTTCCAAAAAGTAATATATCAAAAAATATTCACCTTAAGGCCTCATACACACGGACGTTTTTTGACGCCGGCGTTTTCTGACATTTTTTGCAGCTCTCCATGTTAGTCAATGGCCCCATAAAAAACGCTGACGTTTTTGAGCTGTAGAGAGCATCAGCATTAGTGAGTTGAAACTAGAACCCATGGGCAGCACGTTCTGAGGCTGTAACGTTTTGGCATTTTTTGACGCCGACGCGGCAAAACGCTCACTAACGCCAAGTAACGCCGTACCGGCGTTAATCGGCGTTTTTTGACGCCACCATTTTTCGATTGAAAAATAGCAGAGGGATGATTTTTTTTTAAAAAAGCCTATTGACGCCGACGTTCACTAACGCCAATGCATAACGCTGAAAAACGCAGATTTTTTTTCCTTGACGTCGGGCCCGACATTTTGTTTATTTTTTAAGAAACGTCCGTGTGTATGAGGCCTTAGAATGCAATCAAACTTTCCCACCAAACTTTAGCATTTCACAGATTCAATATATGTAACACTTTATTTTGATCCTGATTATTTTATTTCTCAATTTCCAAAAGTATTTATAATTTTGCCTATTTCACATTTCTCTAGCAAAACCAGTTACCAAACGTTATTATGTATTTATTTATTAAGCCTTAACGAAATCTTTGTAAATACATATATAGGCATTAGACCCAAAATTCAACATTTATTCCATAAGCAACAGGGGCTTAGCAACCCTTCTGTATCCAGATGGTGCTGTGGCCCAATTTCCCAATCAAGATGCAGTGACCTGGCTGCATGAGAGGCATTTTCCAGATGTCCTCCTTGGTACCCCAACCAAAAGAGCACCCCAAAAAAGATTCCATGTTTGTCTATTTTTGTTCCTCCTGTCCTGGCGAACCTGATCTCTGCATCGGGGACCGTCGCTGTCACACACTAGTGGAGTATTAGTATAGGGTACATTATGGCAGAGTCCTAGGGCATACTTTCAAACAGGGTCACAAAAGAAGTTAAATGGCCATCGCATTTTGAGAGACCATAAGCTGGAGCATTTATAGTTAAATAAAAGTGTAAAAAAAAGCCAAAAATAGCTGTTGTTTTATTGTTCTTACTGTTTTACTGTATTTTATGCTATGCTGTAATGTTTTATTGTTACTGTGCTTTATTGTGTTTGCTTTGCGGGTATGTCATTCTACTGTTTTACTGTACTGTTACTGTGATTTATTGTTAACCGTTGTTTGCTTTGCAGGTACGCCATTCAGCTGCAGCACTGATTTGTTTATTTTGACAGCAACCGGGTTTACTCTCATGATACATAAATCCATGACTCTAGGGCTGTAGGAGGTGATTGAGAATTGACAATTGAGCAATATATTGTGTTTTTGTGCATTGAAATTCAAAAAGTGTATTAATTCCAAAAATTATGCTTTTTTTTAAAAAAAAATTCAACACCAGCCATTTTATTCTGCAAGACCTCCTCTAAAAAAATTATATAATATTTGAGAGTTCAAAGTAATTCTCTAGCAAAAAAAAAAATCTCATGTAAACAAAAAGTATTCAGAAAAAGGCTTGGCCTTCAAGTGGTTAGAATAGTGGGTGTTATATGTTATAAGCTTCTAATATTGGATATAAAATGCCAGGACAGTTCAAACACCACCCAAATGAACCCTTTTTGGAAAGTAGAAACCCCAAGGTATTTGCTGAGTGGCATATTGAGCCCATAGAATATTTTATTTTTTGCCACAAGTTTCTGGAAAATTATTTTTTTTTTTAAACAAAGTTGTCACTTACTCTAAGTGATATATTGCTCACACATGCCATGGGTATATGTGGAATTACACCCAAAAATACATTCCATTACTTCTTTGAAAGCCTGAAGGTGGTGATTGGTTTTTGGGGTCCTATATGCGGCTAGGCTGCCAAAAACTCTCTCACATGTGGTATCGCCACACTCAGGAGAAGTAACAGAATGTATTTTGTGGTGTCTTTCCACATATACCCATGGCATGTGTGAACAATATGTAATTTCAATGACAGCTTTGTGTAAAATGAAAGGAAAAGCTGTGTAAAGTCCAATATATATCCCATAGTTTGTAGACTTTTGCACAAATCAATCAATATATGGGATTTTTTTTCCTAAGACATGTAGATAAATACATGTTGGCCAAATGTATGACAGCATTTGAGTTTATTGGATTTTTTTTATAACAAAAAAATAGAAAATATATACATTTTTTTCAAAATGGTATTTTTTTTGTTTATATTGCGAAAAATAGAAATCCCAGTGGTGATCAAATACCAACAAAAGAAATTGAACGAAGAAAAGGCTGAATGGCCGCACTCCTTAAACAGACTCCTTTATTGAGTAAAAACATTTACAGGCTGTGGTGGACTACAGGTCCCAGCTAGGCTGACGCGTTTCACACCTGTTACAGGTGTTCAATCACAGCCTTATCACCCTGGGGCGGTGTTTCTGACCACCAAAAGAAAGCTCTATTTGTGTGAAAAAAAGTGCATAAAACTGGTTTGGGTACAGCATTGCATGACCGTGCAATTACCAGTTAAAGTAGTGCAGTGCCGAATAGCTAAAATGCCGCAGTCATGAAGGGGGTAAAATCTTCCGGAGGTCAGGTGGTTAAACAATACAAAGCCAAGTAGGGAACATGAAGGTCATTTAGCACCAGTAATTATTTTCACTTTTTCAGGAGTGCCTCACCCTGCTGTACTTCTTCATAAGCAGCGCTAAGGAACCCCACAAACATTTTATTTTCAAAGATTTGTGTCATTTTAATATTGCCTTTTGACCCCTTCATGACCTGGATTACAACAAACCTAAAGACCCCATACACACTATTAGATTTTCTGCAGGTTTTTGTCTTCAGATTTACCAAAACCATATGAGGTCAAACCTTAAGAGTTTCAATTTGTATGCAACCAGGCCGGCCCTTGCACTACATGGTTTTGGTAAATCTGAAGACAGAAATCTGCAGAAGATTGAATCGTGTGTATGGGGGCTACACCCAAACCTCAACTCTGACATGTGTTAGTAAAACTTTACAATGCTGATCAATATCTCCTGGTTTGGTTGTAATATGATAGAAAAACTGACCCAAAACAGGAAGAAAAATATTATTTTTTAAATGTAACTGTATAGTTTTATGCCCTGACCATCACCAAAAAACCTCAAAAAATACATTTTTCTAAAATGATCCCAACAATACCACCTACCTGTGTGTTATTTGTTCTTTGTACTCATAGTAGAGGCACGAGACAATAAGATACAATTTGTTTTTGTTATTCCTACAGTAAATATACAACATTTCTTTCCTAAAACACACTGACCCTAATACTGATACCAACTGACACCGACACTGATACCAACTGACACTAACACTAATACCAACTGACACCGACACTGATACCAACTGACACTAACACTGATACCAACTGACACTAACACTAATACCAACTGACACCGACACTGATACCAACTGACACTAACACTAATACCAACTGACACCGACACTGATACCAACTGACACCGACACTGATACCAACTGACACCAACACTGATACCAACTGACACCTACAATGATACCAACTGACACCGACACTGATACCAACTGACACCAACACTGATACCAACTGAGACCAACACTGATACCAACTGACACTAACACTGATACCAACTGAGACCAACACTGATACCAACTGAGACCAACACTGATACCAACTGACACTAACACTAATACCAACTGACACAGACACTGATACCAACTGACACTAACACTAATACCAACTGACACAGACACTGATACCAACTGACACCAACACTGATACCAACTGACACCAACACTGATACCAACTGACCCTAGCACTAATACCAACTGACACAGACACTGATACCAACTGAGACCAACACTGATACCAACTGACACTAACACTGATACCAACTGACACCAACACTGATACCAACTGACACCAACACTGACCCTAATACTGATACCAACTGACACCAACACTGATACCAACTGACACTAACACTGATACCTACTGACACTAACAATGACCCTAATACTGATACCAACTGACACCAACACTGATACCAACACTGATACCAACTGACAATAACACTGACCCTAATACTGATACCAACTGACACCAACACTGATACCAACACTGATACCAACTGACACTAACACTGATACCAACTGACACCGACACTAATACCAACTGAGACCAACACTGATACCAACTGACACTAACACTGATACCAACTGACACCAACACTGACCCTAATACTGATACCAACTGACACCAACACTGATAACAACTGACACCAACACTGATACCAACTGACACTAACACTGATACCAACTGACACCAACACTGATACCAACTGACACTGATACCAACTGAGACCAACACTGATACCAACTGACACTAACACTGATACCAACTGACACCAACACTGACCCTAATACTGATACCAACTGACACCAACACTGATACCAACACTGATACCAACTGACACTAACACTGATACCAACTGACACCAACACTGATACCAACTGACACCAACACTGATATAAACGGACACACTGACACTAACACTGATACCAGTTGACATCAACACTGATACCAACTGACACCAAAACTGATACCAACTGACCCTAACACTGATACCAACTGACACTAACACTGATACCAACTGACACTAACACTAATACCAACTGACACTGACACTGATACCAACTGACACCTACACTGATACCAACTGACACCAACACTGATAACAACTGACACCTACACTGATACCAACTGACACTAACACTGATACCAACTGAGACCAACACTGATACCAACTGACACCTACACTGATAACAACTGACACCTACACTGATGCCAACTGACACTAACACTAATACCAACTGACACCAACACTGATACCAAATGACACTAACACTAATACCAACTGACACCAACACTGATACCAACTGACACTAACACTAATACCAACTGAGACCAACACTGATACCAACTGACACTAACACTAATACCAACTGACACCGACACTGATACCAACTGAGACCAACACTGATACCGACTGACACCTACACTGATACCAACTGACACTAACACTAATACCAACTGACACCAACACTGATACCAACTGACACCTACACTGATACCAACTGACACAAACACTAATACCAACTGACACACTGACCCTAATACTAATACCAACTGACACCTACACTGATACCAACTGATGCAAACACTAATACCAAGTGACACACTGATCCTAATACTAATACCAACTGACACCGACACTGATACCAACTGAGACCAACACTGATACCAACTGAAACTAACACGGATACCAACTGACACCAACACTGATACCAACTGACACCGACACTGATACCAACTGAGACCAACACTGATTCCAACTGACACTAACACTGATACCAACTGACACCAACACTGATACCAACTGACACCAACACTGACCCTAATACTGATACCAACTGACACCAACACTGATACCAACACTGATACCAACTGACACTAACACTGATACCAACTGACCCTAACACTGATACCAACTGACACCAACACTGATACCAACTGACACCAACACTGATATAAACTGATGCACTGACACAACCACTGATACCAGTTGACATCAACACTGATACCAACTGACACCAACACTGATGCCAACTGACCCTAACACTGATACCAACTGACACTAACACTGATACCAACTGACCCTAACACTGATACCAACTGACACCAACACTGACCCTAATACTGATACCAACTGACACCAACACTGATACCAACTTAAACCAACACTGATACCAACTGACACTAGCACTGATACCAACTGACACCAACACTGATACCAACTGACCCTAACACTGATACCAACTGACACCAACAGTGATACCAACTGACACTAACATTGATACTGACTGACACCAACACTGATACCAACTGACACCAACATTGATACCAACTGACACCAACACTGATACCAACTGACCCTAACACTGATACCAACTGACCCTAACACTGATACCAACTGACACTAAAACGGATACTGACTGACACCAACACTGATACCAACTGACAACAACACTGATACCAACTGACACTAACACTGATACCAACTGACCCTAACACTGATACCAACTGATACCAACACTGATACCAACTGACACTAACACTGATACAAACTGACACCAACACTGATATAAACTGACACACTGACACTAACACTGATACCAACTGACATCAACACTGATACCAACTGATACCAACACTGATACCAACTGACACCGACACTGATACCAACTGAGACCAACACTGATACCAACTGACACCGACACTGATACCAACTGAGACCAACACTGATACCAACTGACACTAACACTGATACCAACTGACACCAGCTGACACCAACACTGACCCTAATACTGATACCAACTGACACTAACACTGATATAAACTGACACACTGACACTAACACTGATACCAACTGACATCAACACTGATATAAACTGACACACTGACACTAACACTGATACCAACTGACACCAACACTGATATAAACTGACACACTGACACTAACACTGATACCAACTGACACCAACACTGATATAAACTGACACACTGACACTAACACTGATACCAACTGACATCAACACTGATACCAACTGACACCAACACTGATACCAACTGACACCGACACTGATACCAACTGAGACCAACACTGATACCAACTGACACCAACACTGATACCAACTGACACCAACACTGATACCAACTGAGACCAACACTGATACCAACTGACACTAACACTGATACCAACTGACACCAACACTGACCCTAATACTGATACCAACTGACACCAACACTGATACCAACTGACACCAACACTGATACCAACTGACACTAACACTGATACCAACTGACACCAACACTGATACCAACTGACACTGACACTGATACCAACTGAGACCAACACTGATACCAACTGACACTAACACTGATACCAACTGACACCAACACTGACCCTAATACTGATACCAACTGACACCAACACTGATACCAACTTACACCAACACTGATACCAACTGACACCAACACTGATACCAACTGACCCTAACACTGATACCAACTGACACCAACACTGATACCAACTGACACTAACACTGATACTGACTGACACCAACACTGATACCAACTCACAGCAGCACCGATACCAACTGACAGCAACACTGATACCAACTGACCCTAACACTGATATGAACTGACCCTAACACTGATACTGACTGACACCAACACTGATACCAACTGACACCAACACTGATACCAACTGACACCGTCACTGATACCAACTGACACCAACACTGATACCAACTGACACCGTCACTGATACCAACTGAGACCAACACTGATACCAACTGACACTAACACTGATACCAACTGACACCAACACTGATACCAACTGATACCAACACTGATACCAACTGACCCTAACACTGATACCAACTGACACCAACACTGATACCAACTGATACCAACACTGATACCAACTGACCCTAACACTGACTCCCTTGAGAGCATGTGAGTATCATTCATTTTTTGAAATTTTTTGGTGTAGGGTTCCCCTTAAAATGATTACCAGACCCAAAGGAACTGATATGGACTGGTGGGAACCCCATGCTGTTTTTTTTAACTTTATTGCCAGTGATGTTTTTTTGTAATTCAGCTGTCAGCAGGGAAATATGCTTCCCAGCTCCACTGCTTAACAACCAGCTATTCACTGCACCCTGATTGGGCAACACAGTGAATTGCAGGGCATTCAGGGTGGGGGGGCGAACACCCTAGAAATTCAGGTGTTCCCTGAACGGGGCGAACAGCCAATGTTCGGCACAAACTCATGCTCACGAGGAACCATTCACCCAACATTAATGATAAACACTCATGCATTCTTTTTCAACAGCAGCATAGCGTATGGGATTTTTGTTTCCTGACGTGTCATTTAGTGCATGGCATGCACACTTTACTACACAGAAAGCCAGTCAAATTATTTTATTTATTTATCTTTGTTTTAATTTTATTTAATTCATTTTTGAATTAATCTTAAGTAAAATGTTGATTTGCATTATATACTGCATCTTATAGGGGCAAAATATTCAAAAGCATCAATAATTTGAAGTTCAACCTTCATAGCAAACAAGAGCCGCAATGTACACATCACTGTACAATTTATCAATTATTTGCATAATGCTAATCAATTAAAACATAATGAAAATAACACAAACATTGTTGTTAATTCTATTTTAATTTAATGTACTGTTTATTTAATTTTATTATTAATTATATTCATTATTATTCATTTTACCATCATTGTATTTTTTTAATTTGCATATTATTAGTATTCACATAACCTAGATGGGTGAATGAGTAGTTAAAGTGAAGGAGACATAGTAAGACTCGTATGATGGGAGTTTGTATCGGAAAGCAGATGGTGATGAGTAAATTCAGCGTCTGTTTCCTGGGGGAATCCGGCAGAAACTTTCATCCAATAAAATATCACATTTCTTCTTTGGTGACTTCGTTATTCTTTTGTTCTATTCTGAATGGAGCGGTCCCACCACTGTAATCATGTGCCGGTCTTGTGGGGTCTCTAGGGGGCGCTCAGCTCAGGTGTCGGCAGTCCCGGGAGAACGGCACGCAGAAGGTTTACAATCCCTCTAACAATGGAGAACGACGTCACCGGATTTACTATTCTCTACAATGTTAGAAATATCCCCAGCATACGGGAACCGGCCTCCGGAATATCACCTGGGGGATCCAACACAACACGGAGATAAAGATATTACTGTATAAGACACAAGAAACACAACATTCTAAATGTGTCTCTAAACCGACTTCACTGATCAGATGAAGAATAATAAATTCACATTCCATTTCCTGAGAGATTGGAGAGAAACTTTCATCCAATAGAACTCCGGCTCTTCTCCGGAGAAGATGTCTAATAATACTTTACTAAAGAACTGATTTCCAGTGTCAGCAATGCTGAGAGAAATAAAAGTTATAAAGTTTAGTTTTTACTTTTACTAGAAATTATTAGAATACAAAATAATGAAGTTTGTTATTAGCATGTAAAATATTAAGATGAATGTATATTGTAAGCAAAGATAAAATGTACTGTTCAATAAAATATCAATAATAAGAATTATTATAATAAATACATTAACCACCTCATTACTGGGCACGTAAACCCCCTTCCTGTCCA
>BLSH010061667.1:0-15137 GCA_018402905.1 Glandirana rugosa
CACATACATACACACACACACACATATATATATATATATATATACACACACACACACACACACATATATATGCACACACACACACATATTGTAAGCTGGGGAGCAGGTAGCAGGTACAGAGCTGCCTAGGATAAGCAGTCTTTTAGGCACATATAGCAAATCTACAAAGGTAGTGACAAAAGAATGCAGTGTTTATTTGTGATATTTACAAGTCTATATACAGGTGCTGTACAGTGTTTCAGAAAACAAACAAGAACAATAATGGCAAAACAGGCACTAACTATACCAAAAATACAGGCTCTAATTAATAGGCTGAGCAAGCCGCCAGAATGCACATATATAACTTATTAGCTCTTACCAATCTCTTGCTCTCACAGACAGGAGTTGCCTGATTTCCCAGGCTGAGAGCACTGGCTGTCTGTCCCAGGTGAGCATAAATTGGCCTGGACTGTGCATCAGAGATCCCTGAATGTGTATGAGAGGAGCCTGGGAGATGTATAACCCCCCCCCCCCCCGAACAGGACTTTTCCCAGCTCTCCCTGGGACGCCCTGCTACAACATGTACATACATATATAATCAAGAGTTTTATATATGTCAAGATATATACGGAAAGGCCCACTACATCACCAATCCATAACATGGCATGTTCATTGCGTAAAAAGGCTGTTTTATCCAGTATGCATAGATTCTTTCCTCCCTGCACTGTCTATCTGGGGAAGGCCAGCTAACAAAGGCAGGGTAGCTGACCTGCACATGCTCAGTTGTGTATTTTTTGCTGGAGAGAACTTTTACTTGTCCTGACCGCTAGCCAGGTAACTTGATATTGACATCACACATGTGGGCATGTATACAGGCTATAGTGGAAATCTCCTCCTACCTGAACTCTCAGCACTGGAGAAACTGTGCAGTTTATCATTTAACCATGGTATACAGATCATCCAAAAAGGTATAAAGTGGCAATATTTTAATGTAAAATGAAAATGTATAAGCTGTGCGCACTGTGTGTGGGGGGCAAATAAACTACTTACATATTACTGGGTTTAGTAACACTTTAAGACAGCCTTTCCCAACCGTTTCAACACCGAGGTACCCTTGAAATAATTTTTCAGTCTCGGGGAACCCCTGCTAAAAATTAAAAATCTACAACTCATGATACATTAGTGTGATGGTCAATGGGAAGAATGCTTCTTACACTAGTGGTCATTGGGAAGAATTACACCTTACAGATAGCTAAAAAGATCAATGATATCATTGGGAATTTATCGGAGACGTAGAAATTGACCATTGCTCAAGGAACCCCTTGCAACCTCTGGAGGAACCCTGGTTGAGAAACCCTGCTTTAAGACTAGCAAACCTGACTTCTGCTGTGTATAAATATTAATATTCTGATTGATAATATACAAAAATATATTGAGGCGAATAATCATAGAAAAAATGTGGGTTCATTAAAAAATAGTCCAACAAATAGGATTATTTTATTCTTTCGTATTATAACAATAATAATGGTATCCTGTGGATGGAACCAATGGCAATCTGCCATTAAAATCTCAGTAAAACAGAAACATTGCAGGAGGATCTTGACAAACTGTCACAATGGAATATTAAACGGCAAATAAATGTAAAAATGCTTATAAGGCTATGCCAAATTAGTCAACCTCTATACAGAAAGAGGAAAAAACTGCAGAAGTACCTGGAAATGTTAACAGTAAGCTAAGCAGTATCACTCAAATTCAAATGGCAGCTGCAAAAACAAAATCTTGGAATGTATAAAAAAAGAAATCAAAACATATGACGCAAGTATAGAATTTCCCTTGTATAAACCTTTGTAAGGCTACATCATGAATATGGATTATAGTTTGGGCACATACAATAAGTTGGTTCAAGGAGCTCTAGAGAGTGTACAAATGAGGGCAATCAAGTTGATAAAAGAAAATAAATGTCTTACTTGAAATTAAATCTGAACTCCAAGTATAGATTTCAATGCATAGTTAAATTGGTCCAGTGTGGACTAGCCTAAGTATACATATGCCATACCTTTGAGGCTGCTATGGAAGCAGATAATCACTGTAGTAAAGCTGCACGATTAAGCATATTAAAATCGTGATCTCGATCCACCCCCCCCCCCCCCCACGATCTCCATTGGGCATTACCACAATTTTCAGTGCAGTTAATGGAGTCCGACTTGCGGGGCGACTCAGCGCGACTTGAAAGTAATAAAAGTCAATGCAAGTCGCCTGAAGTCTTTTCAAGTCGGAGCGACCTGAGTCTGAGGGGAGACAGCCAAGTCTGGGCAGAGAGCCAACTTCTGATAAAAGACACTAAAACAGATACAAAGTAATTTACTTCAAAGAAATTAACTCTGATTGAACTCCCCTTGTATAAATGTTTGGTTTAACCATTTAAAAACTAAATCTTTCCTGACACTTGCTGTTTACAAATAAAAATCCATTATTTTGTGCTAGAAAATGACTTAGAACCCCCAAACATTATATATCTTTTTTTAGCAGAGACCCTAGAGAATAAGATGGCGGTTGTTGCAATATTTTATGTTACACGCTGTTTGCGCAGCGGACTTTTAAACGCAATTTTTTTTGAAAAATTACCCTTTCAAAAAACTAAACAGTGCTGTTAGCCCAATGTTTTTGTATATTTAATATAATACGCCACGAGAATCGTGATCTTTATTCTAAGCAAAAAAAATGTGATTCTCATTTTGGCCAGAATCGTGCAGCTCTACACTGTAGTAGTCACCACTACAGTGATTGCTGCTGTCTTCCAGGTCCCATTCTGACCTGATGCATAGCAACCACAGGGGGCATGGGTGCCATTCACAGGACCTCTTATATTTTTCTCTGTGAATGCAAAATATTCTCTAACTGGATAAGCTGGAGAGGCAGAACAAGAATGCTACGATCATCTCATCAAATCACAAAATCATGGTACAAAAAGCGCATTCTTGATTTAGTCCTTTGGAAATGCTCAGTAGTGATCATGTGAAACCTACCCATTCATGTGTTTTTTACATAGTAAAAGAAATCTTGTTGGTGGTGGGAGTAGTGATAGGGAGAAATCAATTTGCTGATATCTGGGATAGGTGCTCATTTATAAAAAAGCTGTCTCTCCAAGCTTAGAGTAAATGCGAACACTTACCGAATGCCCTTTAGATTTCCACAGCATTATGTATAAAACCCCCATGATGCGAGCTTGGCATTTCTTAGAATGTGCAAATAATATGCTAATATTGCGTAAACAATATGATTGCATGAATCAGAAAGTGCAAATAGATATATTGTGCAAAAATAGGCAATGTGCAAAAAAAAATTGGTAACTAAAACCTAAATTGGTAACTTAGACCTTAATAGCAATATAAAACCTATAATTGACAGACAATGAATAAAAACATCAAAGATAGTCCATATGAGAAAAGGTGCTTGATGTGCAGCAAGATCTTCAAGGGCTAAAGTGCTCCAAGGTGCTCCTTTTAAAAAAAAGATGGACGCTTACCAAACGGCATGGCTCCCGAATTACAAGGATCGGAAAAGCATGAAAGCCACCCTGCAATACGTGACACCCCTATCAGATTCGCTTCGTGGAAATTACTTCATCAAATCACAAGGGATCTGCTTTATAATATCCTTAGACCGCTCATCAATCACATATGGAGAGCAAGCAGGGAAAAGCTCATAGCGTGATACAGCATAAAAACGTTTATCGAAAAACAGTGAAATCCACTTACAGTTATGCAGTGGATAACAGGCTTCACATTAAAAACATGCCGATCATGGTATCTCACTTTAAGATCTTGCTGCCTATTGAGCACCTTTTCACATATGGACTATCTTTGATGGCTTTATTCAGTGTTTGTCAATTATTGGTTTAATATTGCAATTAGGGTCTAGGTTACACATTTAGGTTTTAGTTACCATTTTTTTAAGCACATTGCCTATTTTGCACAATAGATCTATTTGTATTTTCTGATTCATGCAATCATATTGTTTATGCACTATTAGCATATTATTTGCACCGCATTTTTGTTTATATTCATGTGTTGGCCACCATTTGAGATTCTTTGAGGCTGGATTCACACCAGACCAGTGCGAATTCCAGCCTTATTGTCCATGAGAAGGACAGGGGCTGCTGTTCAGCAGCTCCTGTCCGTTCTCAGTGCTGATCAACTGACCAGGTAGGGGAGAGGGGAGGTGGAGTTAAGAGGTGGAGAGACTCCCCGTTCAATGCGGAACACATCTGCGTGTCACACTGAAAATGCACACACACCTATGTGAACTGGACACATTGAAAACAATGTGTTTTCAAGTGTCCTGCGAATTGGATGCGGTGTAAGCCTCATCCAATTCGCATAGGTTGGGAACCCAGCCTAAATTGACAGCACACTATTTTTTGCAGATTTTGCTGAATTTACCCAGGGTTGGCAATATATAGACTGCAACAGTTCCTCCAGACTAATTTAATTAAACCACGTTGTAGGGTGCACTGAGTGCTAGAACTTCTTTTATATTATTTCTTAGTATGCGTTTCCTAAAAGCTACACCAAGCCTGCACAGTGTGTTAAATTGCCCTCTTGTTGTCTGATTTAACAACCCACATTGCAGTATCACAATTGAAAACCAAGGGTTAGAGAGCTGTCTCTTGCAAGGTCCTGAGGTGAGGGCAAATAGAAAGTCCATCTTCCTGAGAAAAACTGTAGCTTTGAGGCACACTCTGATGGCTCTGACCACATTCAGCCACATTCAGCCAGTGAAGAATAATCTCCTAAGGCAGGGGTCCTCAAACTATGGCCCTCCAGTTGTTCAGGAACTACAATTCCCATCATGCCTAGTCATGTCTGTGAATGTCAGAGTTTTACAATGCCTCATGGGATGTGTAGTTCCACAACAGCTGGAGGGCCGTAGTTTGAGGATGCCTGTCCTAAGGGGTGTAAGTACCCTTTTGAATACTCTTGGAGCCAAAAGAACTGTGCCACAAACTGGAAGTGTTTTTTTTTACAGTGAACTGCAGAAAGCACTGGTAAGTAAAGTGGATGAAAGGGAATGTGCAGATAGACAAGAAAAACAGGTGCAGATGTGGGTGGTTTAACTGTGAAATATGTAAATAAATATATTTTATATAGTATGTATATATATATATATATATATATATATATATATATATATATATATATATATATATATATATATATACACACACACACACAGTTGTGCTCATAAGTTTACATGCCCTGGCAGAATTTATTATTTCTTGGCCATTTTTGAGAGAATATGAATGACAACACAAACTTTTCTTTCACTCTTGGTTAGTGTTTGGCTGAAGCCATTTACTACCAATCAACTGTGTTTACTCTTTTTAAATCATAATGACAACAGAAACTACCCAAATGACCCTGATCAAAAGTTTACATACCCCAGTTCTTAATACCGTGTATTGCCCCCTTTAACATCAATGACAGCTTGAAGTCTTTTGTGGTATTTGTGGATGAGGCTCTTTATCTTCTCAGATGGTAAAGCTGCCCATTCCTCTTGGCAAAAAGCCTCCAGTTCCTGGAAATTCTTGGGCTGTCTTGCATGAACTGCACATTTGAGATCTCCCCAGAGCGGCTCAATGATATTGAGGTCAGGAGACTGAGATGGCCACTCCAGAACCTTCACTTTATTCTGCTGTAGCCAATGACAAGTTGACTTGGCCTTGTGTTTTGGATCATTTGTCATGTTGGAATGTCCAAGTACGTCCCATGCGCAGCTTCCTGGCTGATGAATGCAAATGTTCCTCCAGTATTTTTTGATAACATACTGCATTCATCTTGCCATCAATTTTGACCACATTTCCTGTGTTGTGTTGACTCCTCTCTAAATGTAGAGTTTATAGTTGTGGCCAAAAAGCTAAATTTTGGTCTCATCACTCCAAATGACATTGTGCCAGAAGGTTTGAGGCTTGTCTCTACGTAGTTTGGCGCATTGTAAGCGGGATACTTTGTGGAATTTGCCCACTTCAAGTGCCTCCTTATTGTGCATCTTGAAACAGCCGCACTACATATTCTCAGAGAGTCCTGCACTTCACCTTAAGTTATTTGTGGGTTTTTCTTTGCATCCCGAACAATTTTCCTGGCAGTTGTGTCTGAAATCTTAGTTGGTCTACCTGACCGTGATTTGGTTTCAACAGAACCCCTCATTTTCCACTTCTTGATTAGAGTTTGAACACTGCTGATTGGCATTCTCAATTCTTTGGGTATCTTTTATATCCCTTTCCTGTTTTATACAGTTCAACTACCTTTTCCCACAGATCCTTTGACAATTCTTTTGCTTTCCCCATGACTCAGAATCCAGAAACGTCAGTGCAGCACTGGATGAAAGATGCAAGAGTCTATCAGGAGTCCAGAAACTCATTGACCTTTTATACACACGCACTAATTACAAGCAAACATCTCACAAGTGAGGATGGTTACCTTTAACAGCCATTTAAACCCCTTTGTGTCAATTTGTGTGCATGTTATCAGGCCAAAATCACCAGGGTATGTAAACTTTTGATCAGGGTCATTTGGGTAGTTTCTGTTGTCTTTGTGATTTTAAAAAGAGGAAACACAGTTGATTGATAATAAATGGCTTCAGCCAAACACTAACCATTAATGAAAGAAGTGTTTTTGTGTTTGCATTCATATTCTCTGAAAAATGGGCAAGAAATCATAAATTCTGCCAGGATATGTAAACTTATGAGCACAACTGTATATATATTTCTTGCCCATTTTTCAGAGAATAACACAAAAACATTTCTATAACTCATGGTTAGTGTTTGGATGAAACCATTTATAATCAATCAACTGTGTTTCCTCTTTTTAAAATCACAAAGACAACAGAAACTACCCAAATGACCCTGATCAAAAGTTTACATACCCTGGTAATTTTGGCCTGATAACATGCACACAAGTTGACACAAAGGAGTTTGATTGGCTATTAAAAGGTAACTATCCCCACCTGTGATCTGTTTGCTTGTAATTAGTGTATGTGTGTGTGTGTGTGTGTGTGTGTGTGTGTGTGTGTGTGTGTAAAAGGTCAATGAGTTTCTGGACTCCTGACAGACCCTTGCATCTTTCATCCACTGCTGCACTGACATTTCTGGATTCTGAGTCATGGAGAAAGCAAAAGAATTGTCAAAAGGATCTGCAGGAGAAGGTAGTTGAATTGTATAAAACAGAAAAGGGATGTAAAAAGGTATCCAAGAAAATTGTGAATACCAATCAGCAGTGTTCAAACTCTAATCAAGAAGTGTAAAATGAGGGGCTCTGTTGAAACCAAACCACGGTTAGGTAGACCAACTAAAATTTCAGCCACAACTGCCAGGAAAATTGTTCGGGATGCAAAGAAAAACCCACAAATATCAACTTCAGGTGAAATACAGGACTCTCTGAAAACTTGTGGTGTGGCTGTTTCAAGATGCACAATAAGGAGGCACTTGAAGAAAGATTGGTGGCATGGTCTAGTCGCCAGAAGAAAACCATTACTACGCAAATGCCACAAAGTATCCAGCTTAAAATACACCAAACAGCACAGAGACAAGCCTCAAACCTTCTGGCACAAAGTAATTTGGAGTGATGAGACCAAAATTGGGCTTTTTGGCCACAACCATAAATGCTACATTTAGAGAGGAGTCAACAAGGCCTATGATGAAAGGTACACCATTCCTACAGTGAAACACAGAGGTGTTTTGGGAGTGTGTGAGCTACAAAGGGCACAGGAAATTTGGTCAAAATTGATGGCAAGATGAATGCAGTATGTTATCAAAAAATACTAGAGGAACATTTGCGTTCATCAGCCAAGAAGCTGCGCATGAGACGTACTTGGACATTCCAACAGGACAATGATACAAAACACAAGGCCAAGTTGACCTGTCATTGGCGACAGCAGAATAAAGTGAAGGTTCTGGAGTGGCCATCTCAGTCTCTTGACCTTAATATCATTGAGCCACTTTGGGGAGATCTCAAACGTGCAGTTCATGCAAGACAGCCCAAGAATCTCCAGGAACTGGAGGATTTTTGCCAAGAGGAATGGGCAGCTTTACCATCTGAGAAGATAAAGAGCCTCAACCACAAATACCACAAAAGACTTCAAGCTGTCATTGATGTTAAAGGGGGCAACACACAGTATTAAGAACGGGGATATGTAAACTTTTGATCAGGGTCATTTGGGTAGTTTCTGTTGTCATTATGGTTCAAAAAGAGTAAACACAGTTGATTGATAATAAATGGCTTCAGCCAAACACTAACCACGAGTGAAAGAAAAGTTTGTGTTATCATTCATATTCTCTGAAAAATGGCCAAGAAATCATAAATTCTGCCAGGGTATGTAAACTTATGAGCACAACTGTATATGCCCATTATACCTGTATATGCAGCTAGGTGGCACTGCAGTATTATATATTTAGTACATATTCTCTATGGTAATGTAATGGGAGGAAGTACTGTTTTTTCCTCTGTGTAGTTGTATCCTCCTTGTTCCTGTAAGCTATGATAAAGATATCCTCCATAAAGTAAAGCTATCCTCTGCATACAAGAAGCTTCCAAGCACATAATTCAATACCCTGCTAATAGGTTATGGGCCCAGCACACCCAGTAGCTCTGGAGAGGATACTGCAAGCCCAGGAAAGAATTGTACAGAGAATCTGTGAGTACTGTATGCAGGCTACTAAAAGATGGCAAGTGGTTCAGATTTGAAGTTTGCAATAGCAAAGCTGAACAATGCCAATTACCAGCTGTGGAAATTCAAGCTATAAATGCTTTTTAGCAAGGATGACTTGTGGCAAGGGCTAAATACAGATACAGACAGATCCACAGAGAGAGAGAGAGAGATGGAGACATGGGACCGAAAGGATAGACAGGCAAAAGCAATTATAAGCTTATTAGTGGAAGATGACTAGCTTATCCACATAACAGAGGAAACGGCCAAAGGTATGCCGAATTCATTACAGAAACTGGATGAGCATTCAAGTCTAAACACAAAACTGTTTTTGCTACGAAAGCTGTATAAAATGAGACTAGAAGGACAGCAAATGTGTGATCACGTTAATGCGATGTTAGAGATCATAGAGCAGCTGCGTGCAATCGAGAGAACATCAAAGGTAACCATATTGTTGCACTGCTCTTCTGCAGTCTTCCAGAGACATTTACTGCTGTTATTAATGCATTAGAAACCAGACCCAAGCAGGAAATGACGCTGGAATATGTGAAAGGCAAAATGATTGATGAATATGACAAAAGGAAAGAAAACACACACCATGGATGACAAAGCTCTTAAGATGTACAAATGCACAAAGCACAACAAAGAAACCAGGGCCTGTTCTCGCTGTAAAAAGATTGGCCACTTAAAAAGTTTGTCTTTTGCACCATAGTCAATGTTTGTGAAGAAGGTCTCATCGCTAGTCACGTGGCTTGTCGCTCCTGCACCAGCTGTTTGGCTTGCCGCTCTATCACTTTAAAGGTGCCTCTCCATGATGGGTGTGCAGTTTCCTTTGTGGCTGCTTTGGCTCTTTCTTTTATGGATAGCTTCAGCTTTCGCTGCTTGGCTTTTCAGATAGAACAGTCCTTTTTCCTAGCAAAGGGAAAAGCATAATTTCTGAAGGTTAAGGCCAGGGCTTCCTGAACGGCATTACACCACAAGGCAAGCAGAGCATCCTTGTAAAGAAAGTGCTGTGTTCCGGAAATAGAAGGCAGCCTTCTATCAGTTTAAAGTCTTGCGAGCAATGGTCTCACAGTTAAGTTCCAGGGTGATGAATGCACAATTCACAATAAGCAATTCATCACAAAAGGAAAACTGGATGATCACCTATAAAGGCTCATCACCACAGACCAGCAAGCCAATAGTCTCTATAGACTCAGACAGCAAATGTATTCACTTATGGCACAGGTGGCTGGGGCACAGAAGTCCAGAAGCTATACAGGACATTATAAAGCATGGCTTATCAGAAGATTTGTCAATAATACCTTGCAAACTGCTCATGAAATGCAAGTGCTTCATGGAAGCACACGCCACAGTGCTCCCCTTCCACAGGCTTCTCAAAGAAAAAACTCCCACCCTCTGCAACTCATACACAGTGACGTATGTGGTCCAATGAAAACTCCGTCAGGCAGGAACAGATATATACTGACTTTCAGGAGTTTTTCCAGGTACACAACCACTTAGATGAAATACGAGAATGAAACATCAGAAACACTTCAAGAGTTTGTCATGTCTAGCAACAAATTCCAATGTAAACCAGGAATAATATGCACCAAGTGGCCTCATATCTGAAGAGACAAGGAATAGTACACCAGGCAACCACACCATATACTCCTGAACAAAACGATGTAGCAGAAAGGAAAAATCACACTGTTATAGAAATGGCCAGGTGCATGCTGTCGGATTGCAACCTACCTCACAAGTACTAGGGAGAAGCAGTCATGACTACAACCTACCAACAGAACAGAACCCTCAAGAGCTATTAAAAGTACTCCATTCAAAATGTGGCATGGATCAAAGCCTAGTATAGGACATATCAGAGTATTTGAATGTAAAGCATATGCCTATATTCCAAGTGAAAAGCGATTCAAGCTGGAGAACACAGCCATAGAGGGCGTTCTAATAGGCTACAGTGAGTAAACGAAGGGTTACAGAATCCTACACCCAAAGACTGACAAAGTGACAATAAGCCATAGTGTTTATTTTGATGAGAGCCCATCACCAGAAACATTGATCCTTGAAAGCTGTGGAGTGAATATGCCAAACAAACCATAAGAAAAGGTTCATCATAGCGAATCAGTGCAGGAGTCAGAACAAGAGGCGGAACTCACAATACCTAAACCAAATTCCCCACCAGATCCTGCTGAACTGCCTTAAATCAGAAGATCCAAATCGGACTGCAAAGGGGATACCACCCTGCAAGCTGTCATACACTGTCAAAGACACAACATACTTGAACCAACATCCTGGGAAGACATAGAAAAACTGCCAAAACGTGAAACCAATGAATGGAGAAAGGCAGCAGAAGAATTCAAGTCACTTCAATAAAATAAAACCTGGACACTCACAGAGCTCCTTCCGCAAAACTATAGGAAGTAAGTGGACTTTCAAAGCAAAGTCAAACACAGAAGGGATTATCCACAAATACAATGCCAGACTAGTTGCCAAGGGTTACTCCCAGAAATGCGGTGAAGATTACAATGAAACATTCGCTCCAGTCGTAAAACACTCAACCATCAGAAAGCTTCTTAGCGTTGCAGCTGGGAATGGCATGCAAGTGAAACACCTA
Source organism: Glandirana rugosa (assembly GCA_018402905.1). Classification (NCBI taxonomy): domain Eukaryota; kingdom Metazoa; phylum Chordata; class Amphibia; order Anura; family Ranidae; genus Glandirana; species Glandirana rugosa. The sequence goes on from BLSH010061667.1 coordinate 11,291, forward strand.
GATGTTAAACCAGTTTTCCTATAAGGAGACATTAAGGAAGAACTCTACATGGAGCAACCACCAGGGTTTGAGCAAGGAGACAACCTTGTGTGTAAACTTCAGAAGAGCATCTACAGTCTTAAGCAATCTGCAAGGATGTGGAATGAGAAAGTGAATGAAGTACTTACTAGAGAGGGATTCTCTAGTAGTAAAGCAGACCCCTGTCTCTACTCCAGGAATCAAGGAGACAGATGGATATACATCCTTATCTAGGTTGATGACATTACATACACCCCTCACATTTTTGTAAATATTTTATTATATCTTTTCATGTGACAACACTGAGGAAATGACATTTTGCTACAATGTAAAGTAGTGAGTGTACAGCTTGTATAACAGTGTAAATGTACTGCCCCCTCAAAATTACTCAACACACAGCAATTAATGTCTAAACTGTTGGCAGCAAAAGTGAGTACAGCCCTAAGAAAAAAATGTACAAATTGGGCCCAAAGTGTCAATATTTTGAGTGGCCACCATTATCTTCCAGCACTACCTTAACCCTCTTGGGCATGGAGTTCACCAGAGCTTCACAAGTTGCTACTGGAGTCCTTTTCCACTCCTCTATGACAACATCACAGAGCTGGTGGATGTTAGAGACCTCCACCTTCCATTTGAGGATGCCCCACAGATGCTCAATAGGGTTAAGGTCTTGAGACATGCTTGGTTTGTCCATCACCTTTACCCTCAGCTTCTTTAGCAAGGCAGTTGTCATCTTGGAGGTGTGTTTGGGGTCATTATGTTGGAATACTGCCCTGCAGCCCAGACTCCGAAGGGAGGGCATCATGCTCTGCTTCAGTAGGTCACAGTACCAGAATGTTGGCATTCATGGTTCCCTCAATGAACTGTAGTTCCCCAGTGCCAGTAGCACTCATGCAGCCCCAGACCATGACACTCCCACCACCATGCTTGACTGTAGGCAAGACTCACTTGTCTTTGTACTCCTCACATTGTTGCTGCCACACACGCTTAACACTATCTGAACCAAATATATTTTATCTTGGTCTCATCAGACCACAGGACATGGTTCCAGTAATCCATATCCTTAGTCTGCTTGTCTTCAGCAAACTGTTTGCGGGGTCTCTTGTGCATCATCTTTAGAAGAGGCTTCCTAGTGGGACGACAGCCATACAGATTGATTTGATGTAGTGTGTGGCGTATGGTCTGAGCACTGAGGCTGTCCCCTCCCACCTTCATCTTCTGCAGCAATGCTGTCAGCACTCATAAGTCTATTTCCCAAAGACAAACTCTGGATAGGACGATGAGCACACGCACTCAACTTCTTTGGTCGACCATGGCGAGGCTTGTTCTGAGTGGAACCTGTCCTGTTAAACGGTTGTATGGTTTTGGCAACCATGCTGCAGCTAAGTTTCAGGGTCCTGGCAATCTTCTTATACCCTAGGCCATCTTTATGTAGAGCAACAATTCTTTCTACAATCAGATAGTTCACAATCTGAAAGAAAACTTTGAAATCAAAGAGCTAGGAAACATTAGCTACTATATGGGAATCCAAATAGAGAGAAGAAAAAGATGGACGTTATCTTCTCAACCAATCTCAGTAAATCTCAGAAATCTTGGAACAATTCCATATGCAAGATGCAAAGGAAATGAAAACTCCTATGGAGCCGGGCTATCTAAAGAGCAATGAAGCATAAAACTTGCTCTCTAGCAATGACCTACATCTCAGAGCAAATCGGTAAGCTGCTATATGTTGCCACTGTGACAAGACAAGACATAGCCGCAGCAGTAGGCATACTATGCAGGAAAGTCTCAGCTCCCTGTCGGCGTGACTGGAAGGCAGTGAAGAGAGTGATGCAGTACCTCAAATGAACAATTCAGATGATGTATGGCTACTAGAAAAAACAGATCCAAAACTGGTCGGATATGTGGATGCTCACTGGGCCCGGGACTGTACAGACTGCAAATCCACAAGTGGATTCATCTTCCAGTATGGGGAAGGAACATAAGCTGGTCTAGTCAAAAGCAAGCAGCTGTCACTCTATCTTCAAATGAATAGAGCACACTGCAGCAGCATACGCATGTCATGAAGCAATATGGATTCATCAACTTTTCGTGGACATTGGTGTAGACATGTCAAAACCAATTCCCATTTTTGAAGATAACCATGGTTGTATAAAGCTTACACAATCAGAAAGGGTCAAACCTAGGACCAAACTCATCAATATCAAATATCACCTACTTCAGGACAATGAAGAGCAAGATGTTAAGGACATTCCATATTGCCGTCAGAGGAGATGACTGCTGACGCATTCACCAAGCCTTTATTGAAGGATCGTCAGTTATTTCCAGAAGACGCTGAATATAATTTGACTAAGCACATGCTGTTGAGAAGGGGTGTTGGAAAAAGCAACAGCATGTACTTTACTGTGTACTGTGAAATATATATATATATATATATATATGCATTATACTTGTCTATGCAGCTAGGTGGCACTGCAGTATTATAGTGTGTTATCTATGGTAATGTAATGGGAGAAAGTACTGCTTTTTTTTCCTCTGTGTGTAGTTGTACCCTCCTTGTTCCTGTAAGCTATGATAAAGATTTGTTTACAGTTCACACCAGGTCCAGTGCGTTGATACAATTTGCTGTGTTTCAGTACAGTTTGGTGGATCAGGAGAGGAGGAATCAGTGGTCTAAGCAAAAGCTAAAAGTGACAATAAAATCTGGTTAAAAAAAAAAAGAAAATTCTATTCAACTTTGTATTCATAAATAAAAAAGTTCTAGGCCTTCTCAAAATTCATTTAATGTTGCTGTGATCTGACTTCCTGTTAGAGGGCAGGTACCATAATTCTCCATGGTTCCACTGTATCTACGAACATTGGCTCCCAAGATGAACTAGGGACTATGGGATTAGAGTAGCACCCATGAATGCAACTATTGTGCAATGCTCAATCCAAACAAATGGAAGCGAGAGAGAAAAGCAGTGTTTTTGGAGCTCACAGAGGACATTACAAGGAGGCAGAAAAACATAGTAAACACAGGTCGGCAGCAAGAAGCCCAAGGAGTGGGCAGAGGTCCCTGAGGCTGAGCATCAACGCCCGAGCGAGGAGGAGGATGCAGCATGACAAACGATGCCTTGAATGGCCTCCGGTCCATGACTCTCACCCGTCTGTTCCTCGCTCTACTCCTGGAGCAGCTAGAGCAAGGAGCCTCCTTACGGTAGGGGGGGGGGTCAGCAGCGGTGCGAGTGGGGGGGGGTGTTTGCCACCCCCCCTTTAAAATATTGAGCACTAGCCACCACTGCTCTTGACCCATGCACGATGTACATAAAACGCAACTGACCCTTGCCCTATGTACATTATATACAACTGACCACTGTTCTATGTATATTACACACACTTGATCCCTGCCCTACTAACATTACACACTCCTACGCCACCTACATAGAAGAGTGTTTACAATCACCATAATAGCCAATCATTAGCAACTTTTTTCATTTTAGCTCCAGAACAAATTATTTAAACCATTGTCAACCACCCAGTTTAATAAATATTGCAACAAGAAACATCTCTTGCTTTGATGGTGCCCTTCTAATCTTTTCAGTAATGGTCAAAACTGATTAATAAAAGGTAGATTGCAGAAATGAAATTGCTGGGAGGAGGGGATTTCCAAAAACTTTGGTCTTTACCATGGATCTATAATTATCATTCATCTTTTACATAAGGCACAAGTTATCAAAAATAATTCTGCAGTTAAAGAACGGCATTCCTCTACTAGTTTTAAGATGCATGCATTTGTTGCAATGTATGTAGACTGACTATTACACTGGAGGGTATACGTCAGTGTTTT
>BLSH010061707.1:0-12628 GCA_018402905.1 Glandirana rugosa
TTCCCTGTTATCCTGTGTATTTCTTGTGTTTTCCTTGTAAAGCGCTTTGAGAAGCCACCTTTAAAGGCGCTATATAAAATAAAGTTTATTATTATTAATATATTATTATATTATTATATATACAGGGGACATAAATAAAATGTTTGCTCATAAAAGTGTAGAGCCTAGCCAGGTATTAGAAAGCACAAAGCCAGAAGCAAGCATAAACCCATTACAAATGCTGCTATTTCTATTTTTTCTCTTTACGTAGAAGAAGCTAATTTTTAGCTACTGTATATATTTATTTATTGATTTTCTAACCAAGTTTTGCAAAGTGAAGAGTCATTATTTCTACGTGTTAACTCTAGGAGGTATGGGGTATCATTTGGCAGAGGCTAAAAGTCAAAATCTCCTCTGCGGTTTTCTTTAACTTTGGAGTTGTGATAATCATTTGAATAGACAGTAGTGGTGTAAAAGAAGATAGAATTAACAGAAGTATCCAAAGCTCAGCTCTTAAATAGAAAAGAGTGGCCACATAATAAAGAAACACACATAGATAATAAACTGAATAGGTTACATATCCTCGCATTATTTTGGGTACTAAACTTCCATAGCTTATTTTTTTGTTGTTGGTTGATGTTCCCATGTTTTCCATCATATTGTGATGGTGCTTATTCAAGATTCTAGCAATATAGCTAAAGGTGACCACGATGATGAGGAATGGTGCACAGCTTAAGGTTAAAGCAATGCTCAAAAATCCTGCAGCATAGTTTGATACCGAAATGTTTGAACTTAACGTTGAATTGTTCTCAGAAGAGACCTGAGGTTTAAAAAAGAGAAGCACACCAAAAACACTGCTGCAAAGAGATAAGACTTCTACTCCTAGGATCATCCATGGTACGACAGCCTTGATGTTCTCCTTTACCCACACCATGGCCCTGGTTTTGAAATCCATAATCTTAATGAAATAGAATAAGCTGAGAGCTGCTGTGAGCCAGGAACTAGAAGTCATTGTAAACATGTCCAGAGAGTAGACAACGTACGCAGAGGGAGAATCGATGATACGTTCCTTTTTGGGCCCAAGAAAGCCACTAATTGCTCCAGCAAACACTGTGATTGAGTAGCAAACATTTGACATATACAGGACTATACGTATTTTGTTAGCTGTTTTGATGGTCTTTTTTTGTTTGCTTTCCTTGACTATTACACCTATAACAAATAGAGTGGAAGACATCCCAAAGGTCATTTCAAGCAACAGAATAAAAATGCATGCCGTAGTTAAGGGATCACTAAGGAGAGAAGCCATTGATTCAGATCCTCCTATAGACAAAAGCAAATGGACCGAAGTTGTGATCTGCACACACAGCTTATCTTAGCAGAATCATTTTCTAATGCACATTTCACAAGATGAAAAGTGTTTTGTTTATGACATCAATAACATGATTTTGCATAATTGAACAGAATTTCATTACGTGATTTACATGAACACGTGGAACGATAATTGACTTTCCAGGATCCTTGTGACATAGAAAACATTAGATATACTGCTTGGATTCTTAAAGGTTTTATGATTTTCTAGCCACTTGGTTACTGGGCAAATATACCCCCATTCTGCCCAGGCCAATTTTCAGCTTTCAGTGCTGTCACACTATATGACATATATCACACTATGACAATTGCGCATTCATGCTACACTGTACCCATATGAAATTCTTATCATTTTTTTCACACAAATAGAGCTTTCTTTTGGTGGTATTTAATCACTGCTGGGTTTTTTATTTTTTGCTAAACAAACAAAAAAAGACTGAATTTTTTGAAAAAAAAAATCCTACCTTTTTATAAAATTTTGCAAACAGGTATTTTTCTCCTTCATTGATGTGCGCTGATGAGGATGCACTAATGGGCACTGATAGGCTGCATTGATAGACACCGATAGGCTGCACAGATGGACACTAATATGCTGCACTGATAGACACTGATGAGGCTGCACTGATGGGCACTGATAGGCACTGATAGGCTGCACTGATGGAAACTGATAGGCTGCACTGATAGACACTTATAAGGCAGCACTGATGGGCACTGACGGGCAATGATGAGGCGGTACTGGTGGGCTCTGATCATGAGACACTGATGAGACTGTACTGATAGGTGCAACTGATGGGCACTGATAGGTGGCACTGATGGGCAATGATGAGGTGGCACTGGTGAGCACTGATCATGAGACACTGATGAGGCTGCACTGATAGGTGGTACTGATGGATGGCACTGGGTGGCACTGAGGGGTGGCACTGACAGACGGCACTGATGGGCACTAATATGTGGCACTGATAGGCACTGGTAGGTGACACTGATAGGTGCACTGATAGATGGCACTGATTGGCAGCACTGGTGGGCACTGATAGACAGCACTGGTGGACATTGATAGGCAGCACTGGTGGGCACTGATAGGTGGCACTGGTGGCGCTGAAAGGCATCACTGGTGGGCACTGATATGATGCACTGGTGGGCACTGATAGGCGGAATTGGTGGGCACTGATAGGTGGCACTGGTGGGCACTGATAGGCAGCACTTGTAAGTGGCACTGCCAGGCACTGATGAGGCGGTACTGGTTGGCACTGATCATGAGACACTGATGAGGCTGCACTGATAGGTGGCACTGATGGGCACTGATAGGTGGCACTGATTGGCACTGACAGACAGCACTAATGGGCACTAATGGTGCACATTTTACAAAGCAAACAATGTTTTGTTTATGATGTCAGTAACATGATTTTGATACTTTGACCTCACAACATTTGATTATGTGAATTTGCATGAACATGGGCTTTCCAGAATCCTTTTGATATAGCAAAAGTGGGGCTTGAATTCTGAATTTTTACAAGACATGATTTCTAAAGAAAGATTCCAGTAAGTGCACTTAAATTGCATTTGCCCTGTAAATTGTGTTTATCTCATTGGGCATTTTTAACTTGACGGATTTGGCTCCAAATGATTTCAATGGGATTTGGTGTCAGCATCTAACGCTCTTTAAATTGCCGAGCCCTGTTCTAACTAAACCCAAGGCAATTCAGTTTATCTGTAATAATGCCATAACACCATAATTTACTTGGTGTAAAATGTTATTGGATTTATGACTGAATGCACAATCAATACATAGTGTATGAAGGTAAATGGAGATTATATATACAAGGCAGCGGTGGGCATATAAACATTATGCATTTAAATGTATCTTTAGACCTCATATATGGACCCCATAAAACCTGGAATCCCCTTAAATAATAAAGGGGCCTCCAGATACCACCCCCTAAATAAATGAGTAAGGGGTACATCATACCCGTTCTCATTAACAAAAAAATAACCCGTTTCACAAGTCCCTCATTGTAAATTCATCATCAATTGCAATGCCCGAGGACTCATCAAAAAAAAAACCCTGATGACCTGGAGCACATGATAAAACTGGACAGTACTACTAGCTGAATAAAATTTTCTCAAGCTGTCATCAGGGAAGGGGGTAGGGATAGTAATTATATCATTGGGGAAGTGGGTAGTAGTAGCGACATAATTACTTAATTATGACCATGAGCACATATTTAGGCAATGATGTAACTCTTTCTATCTCCACCCATTTGCTTACATGGCTGGGAACACATCAGTGGTTGCTAAGGATGCAGGGGATGCAAGCAAACGCTGCTTCCTTAGCAACCATTGAGAACCATAAGCTGTCACGTTCATCCACGCTAAACACACTAACATCCAGTGTTCGGCCCCAAACACTGAACTCATGCCTACTTGTTAGGATTTTATCCTGCACCAATAGAAGTTGCTTTTCTTTTTTCTGCATTCATTTTAACTTGAGTTGACCACTAAGTGTTTTCAGGAGATGAGAAAATTAGTAGTGAAATTACTTTTCCATTCCTGAGAAACTGAGAATCACAGTTTATTGTTACCACAACTATTCAGAGGCAGGGTGACTAGAACCAGGATATTTTGCAAATTGTGTTATTTGCCCAAACATAACTCTTCATTCTTAGTTAATGTACCGCCATTTCATTTTAAAATGATTACAAGATTATTATATTTTTTATGGATAAAACAGAACATAACCTAGCCCAGTGTTCTCAATCTTTTTTTCAGTCAAGGCACCCTTTAAAATTATGAAAAATCTTGAGGCACCCTCCAAAATTATTGACATTCTCCAGGCACTCTTTAAAATTATAGACAGTCTTGAGGCACCCCATCCTAAAATGTAAAAACTATTCAAAACGTTTTACATAATGCAGCAACATCCACACACATAGGAGACCCAACGTTAAGGGTGCAAACTGATACTGACTAGTACTCCAATGTTTCTCTTTTTCCTCCATCACTCAGCTAATGTGACCCCAGAGCTGATGAAGAGAGGCAGAGGAGGGTCAAACAAGGATGCTATGCAGATGACTGACATTGTCAGGACCTGAGATCGAACCTGGGACCTCTTCTGTGTCTGGCATTGATTCTTCTCACTGAGCTATCTGGGATGCTTGATAGCTCCCTGCCTGATCTGGATATTCTACCTAATCCATTGGACAACCCTGCCTTATGTCTTAATTGCTGTTGAACCTTGAACTCCTTGCTCCTCCCATGAATTTCCTATACAAGCCTTTTCACTGCACTTCCTCTTTGCCAGGTTATTGTGCTTTCTCAGCCAGTGCTGTGCTCTTGTCTTCCCTGCTGCTGTCCGTATTTTGTTACCATTCGTTATCGACCCTTGGGTTTTTCCTCGACTACTCTACTGCCTGATCCCAACCTGCAGCTACTTGTTACCGACCTTTTGGTTTGTTTACTGACCATGCTCCTGTTTGATCCTTATCTGCTCATCCACTACTGGACCCCGGCTTGCTCACACCCTGGTGGGGCAATCCTGAAGACCGTGACCTGGTACTAACATACAGTTATATCCATCTCCACCATCAGGAGCTCTGGTGAACACTGGTTAGTACTTAGACTCCGCACCTCAGATGAGCCTGTGTCATCTGCCAGGGTGACTACCTGTGTACCTATCCTGCTGGTCAGTGGTAGTCCTGCAACTGCTATAGCAACTGGTCTTCCAGCCTGATGCTTGATCCTGACAGAATACCCTGGCCAAAAACATGGAGGCCCCTATAGCAAACGCCGTGGCTCCTTTCAGGCAGCAAATTGCAGAGCTGCAGAAGTTCGGTGTCACTTACCAAGAAAAATTTGCCGGACTGGAAAGTGTGGTGAAAGGGCAGCATGAAGAGATACATGCTCTGTAAAAACAATTGCTGGACCTACGATTCCGAGATGATGCTAATGCACATTTGCCTCACCCACGCAAGTTTAATGGAGATCGCCACCATTACAGAGGTTTTCTTAACTAGTTTTGCATATATTTCCAAATGCGACCCAATGCATTCAATTCTAAAAAACAGAAGGTAATGTTTGTTATCAATCTCCTGACTGGGAAAGCTCTAGCCTGGGCTTCCCCTCATATAGAACAAGACAGTGCCACCCTGAATAATTTCCAGACTTTTGAGGCCACGATGAATCAGGTTTTTCATGATCCTAACCGCTGTGCTACTGTTGCACCTCAGGTGAGCCTGTTTCATCTGCCAGGGTGACTACCTGTGTACCTATCCTGCTGGTCAGTGGTAGTCCTGCAACTGCTATAGCAACTGGTCTTCGAGCCTGACGCCTGATCATGACAGACATCCTCCTTGTTAACTGATGTCATTGATCCTTAGGAGGTCAGTAGCTAGAAGGTCGTAATGCTGCACAATGAAAGCCTGTGGCTTTTTGCAACTAAAAGGCAGGCTTCATCCACCCACTGCCTTGTATACAATTTTTAGGTATTTTTCCAAGGCCCCTCTGAAGAGATCTCAAGGCTGGCCTAGGCATCTGACTCTGACCAGAGATAACCAATAACTATAAATTGTGACTTGAAGGAAAACTTTAAAGCATAACTCCACTTTTGTTAAAAAAAAAAACATTCCCCCCGGGTGATCTATGTACATTGCAAGGAATATAACAAACTTTTTTGCAGATTCCTACCTTTTGTTATTCTGAATAAATCCCTGTTTGTTTCTCTGTGCCGAGTGGGTCTAATGGGAGTGGTTTCATAATGGTCTATCAGGTGTGCAACTGCAGAGCACTAATGAGGAAATCTGCTGGAACTGCATCCCTTTAGACGTGTTCCTATTGGGAGTATCTCACCAAAAATGACATTTTTGTTGCAGTGGGTGCCTGAAATCTGACTTATATCTTAGGTAGACTTCTGGGAAAATTGGTGAGCCAATCGTACAAGCAGGAAATTATGCTTCTGGTGAGTGGTCAGTACACATTCTGTGTACAGAACAACTCCAGTTGACCATAGTGCACGGCATTGATAGAAACTTACAGTGGCTGCAGATTGAAAAGGAAAGGTCATTTTTAATAACATTCAATTACAATATGACTTGTATCGCAATTGTATACGCTATATTATTTTTTCTTTATTTGCCTATTTTTTTCCCCATGAAAGTGGAGTTACCCTTTAATAATTTGTAGTTAAATTTATGCATCTTTGTTTGCCTTTTCATAAACTGATATTTTGCAAGTGAGGTCATTCACATCAAAAATATCCACTTGCTTACAAATTAGTAAATTCTTTGACATTTGCAAGGAGCTCATACTCCTCTCCTCCTTCTCATGGACCACAGGGCTAGATAAAATAAGAAACCCACCTTTATTTACCAACATAGGTTACAAATCACTATTCTTTTCCTCTTCTTAATATAATATAACTATTTAAACCATGCCTGAAGAAGGAAATTAAATGTCTTCAAAAGCTTGCGCCACAAAATATACTCAGTTAACCACAGGAAAGGTATTTCATTCATTTTTTACATTCTTAGGCCCCTTTGCTAAAAACAGTGCCCTTATAGCACCTGAGAAACACCCCCATCCACCCCAGTGTGAAAGCCCGGAGTGCTTTCACATTGGGGCGGTACGCTTGCGGGACGTTACAAATAGTCCTGCAAGCAGCATCTTTGGGGTGGTGTAACGAGTTGTGTATACAACTCTCCTCCACCACCCTAAGCAGCTGCACACCGCCCCGGAAGTACGGCACTTTTAACCCCTTTTTAACCCCTTGTGCGAGGTTAAAAGCGCCATTCTCCTGCCTGCATAGCGGCACCATAGCGCTGCTCTAACAGCAGAAAAGCGTGGCTGAAAGTAGCGGTGCTTTACCGCTACCGCCCCCCCTCCCCAGTGTGAAAGTACCCTTAGCACAGCTATGTATTTACAAAGCAGACAGCAAACCACAAGGCCCCTCATATTACTGATGCCTTTATTTTAATAAGTTGATTAAAATACAAAATGTATTAAAACTAAAAGATGAAACACACACTGTGTTATTTATATAAATTGCAGCAAAAACAACTACAGCAACAACAAATAATCTCTACAATAAATTCATACATGGGCAATAATTAACATAAGTTAATTTTACATTTCTGAAAGCTAATGAAAGTGTAGAGCTTAGCCAGACATTAGAAAACACAAAGCTATCTCCCTTTTTACTGCAGTAAAGCAGATTCAACGCAGCTCATTTGTCCCTGGTGCTCGCATGTAAGGCCTACTCTCTACCGCAGACTATGGACTTGCCAAAAAATGTCTGCTTTTTGGGATCAAGTAAAGGGATATATAGATTCAGTATGCTGTATCGAACTCCACAAGCACCCAATGCTATGTCTCTTCAGTGCCAATCCGTCACAAACCCCACCGCAGGAGCAGGTGATAGACCCTCTCCCTCATTGGGTTCACATCTGCCTTCTGGCCGCCCAGAGAGTCATACTCCTCTCCTGGATACAAACAGATCCACCTCACGTAGCCAAGGTGAAGCAATCCTTAAGAGACCTCTTTCTTGTGGAAAAACTGAATGTCATCACGCAGGACTGCAAACCTGCAAAACACTTCTTTGCTAGGTGGCGGAAATTTATCGAACACTCCTTCAACCAGACGAAGATCTCACGTCACATGCTCCCCTTCCGCCTATCTAAGTGGTATCTCCGAGCGGAACTGACCAATATGTTAGGTTAACTGAAAGTTAGTGACCCTTCTGTCAGCAATCTCGCCTCACTGCTCCCTTGACATTCCCAGTAACTCGTTAGTTCGAGAACCATTTTCATCTCAGTCTTTTATTTTTATGTATATATCCGCCTCCCCTATCGACTAGGATATTTCTAACCCTGCTTCCACTCCTCAGGCTATATTAATATATTTGGAATAAGGTTTCTAATGCTCTACTTTATGGTTTATTCATGCCTTTCTAGTCCTTGACATGTCCTGTACAACCTGATCTATATAGTTTGATTCTTCGCTGTGGTGTATAGCACTATGCTGGCATATAGTCATTTTTGTTTCAGTAGACTGGTTTATGTTCTAGTGTACCTTGTTGTTAGCTCACAATAAAGCCTTTTAAAACTGAAAAAAATAAATAAATAAATAAAACAAAGAAAACACAAAGCATTATAGCAAATATAAACCAATTATAAAGCCCATCGCACCTGTTTATTGAGTTTTCATGTTTTTCTCTTTGTTTAACCACTTCCCACCCAATGATATCTGAATGATGGGTGTAGTTACAGGCATCATTCAGAAATCTTCTTTTAGAGCTGGCAATTCCCCGCACCGTAAGACCAATCATAGCAGCTGTTCAGCCACTTGATCATTCTTACAGGCAGCGGGAGGAGACATCCCCCTCCTGACACCCTCCGGAATCAGTCCATGTCGGAAGTTTACAATAGAGTGCCGGTGGGCCAGATGGCCTCCGGGCATATCTATGAACCTTTGGAGGCCGGACGCAATGTTATGATGTCACTCTCGGACTCTGCATTTGAAAAAATGCTGCCGCACAGGCTGGGAAGCCAAGATCATTTTTTTTCAGGCTTCTCAGCCTAGAGGCGAGATGTGGGGACTTATTGACCCTAGATCTCGCTGTAAAGAGGACCTGTCACGCACTATTCCTATTATAAGGGATGTTTACATTCCTTGTAATAGCAATAAAAGTGATAAAAAAAAAAGAAAGTTTCAAAATAGAAAAATAAACGTAAAATAAAAATAATTAAAGCGCCCCCACGTGCTCGCGCGCGCGAAAGCGAACGCATACATAGGTTGCGCCTACATATGTAAACGACGTTCAAACCACACATGTGAGGTATTGCCATGAATGTTAGAGTGAGAGCAATAATTCTAGCAGAAGGTCTCCTCTGTGACTCTGAACAGGTAACCTGTGTTGCATATGTGGATTTTTAAGTACTGAAGTTTGACGCCGTTCCACGAGTGTGCGCAATTTCAAAGCGTGACATGTTAGGTATCTATTTACTAATCATCCTTCACATTATGCAAAAAAATTGGGATAAATTTACTGTTTTGTGTTTTTTTTTTTCAATTCATGAAACCGTTTTATTCCAAAACAAACGCTTTTGAAAAATGACTGCGCAAGTACCGTGCGAGATAAAAAGTTGCAATGACCACCATTTTATTCCCTAGGGTCTCTGCTAAAAAAAAAACATATATAATGTTTGGGGGTTCTGAGTAATTTTATAGCAAATAAATTATGATTTTTAAATGTAGGACAAAGTGCCAGAATTGGCCTGGGTAGCCAGTGGTCAAATTTAACACATTTTTAGTTATTGTTATTATGTATTTATGTTCAAATCAAATTTTGTAAAGTGAATGGTCATTATTTCTATGTGTTAACTATAAAAGGTTTAGTGTTTTATTTTATAGGAGAGGGACTACAATTCAACATATCCTCTGCTGTTTTCTTTAACTTGGGATTTGTGATAATCAGTTGAACAGACAGTAGCAGTATAATTGAAGATACTATTAACAGAAATACCCAAAATTTAATTCCCAAATGCCAAAGAGTTGCCACATAACAAAAAAGGACAAATAGATAATAAATTGTATAGAGTATAATTCCTCGCATAAGTTTGCAAGTTAAATTTCCATTGTTTTTGGTTTAAGTTCCCATGTTTTTCATAATACTGTCATGGTGCTTCTTGAAGGTTCTAGTAATACAACTGAAAGTGACCACAATGATGAGGAATGGTGCACAGTTTAAAGTTAAAGCAATGCTCAAAAATCTTGCAGCATAGCTTGATACCGAATTGTTTAAACTTAATGTTGAATGTGAATCCTCACAGAAGAGGAATGAAGCTTAAAAAAGAGGAGCACACCAAAAAAACTGCAACTAAGAGCTAACACTTCTGCTCCCAGGATCATCCATGGTACAACAGCCTTAATGTTCTTCTTTACCCAAACCATGGCCCTGGCTTTGAAATCAACAATCTTTATGAAATAGGACAAGCTGATTGTTGCAGTGAGCCAGGGACCAGAGGTCATTGTAAATATATCCAGAGAGTAGACAACATATGCTGAGGTAGAGTCGATGATCTGGTAATTTTTGGCCCCAAGAAATCCACTGATCACTCCAGCGAAAAATTGATTGAGTAACAGACACCAGCCCATCTAGTTCAACCTGTGTAATTGGTGTGTGTGTGTGTTCATGTTAATAACCATTTCCCATATCCCTGTATATTGTGTTCACTAAGATTTGCATCCACGAGTCTTTTAAAACTATCAATACTTCTTGCCGACACCACTGATTGTGGAAGAGAGTTCCCCATTTGTACTGCCCTGACAGTGAAAAACTCCTTGCGCAGCTTAAAAGAGAAGCATGGCTCTTGGATTATGTCCCAAGAGAAGTTATCCAGTATTCTAGCAGACACCACCAAACAATTTGAGGGAATCTGGGAACCCTGGGCAGACTACATTGGATTATCATTTACTCCAGGTCAAATCCCATAAACTGCTACTACTACTTTTAGCCTACTTGCGATGCTTCCGCCATCCCCTTTTTCTTTCTATCTTCACTCTTTCCTCTCTTCTCCAGTCACCTCAGATAGAACATGTTCTTTACTTCAGACAGATTTATCATAGAGTAACCCCTTGACTGACGCAGCTAACCCTTCAGGGTGCTCTCTATCACAGTCTCTCTGGTCACAATTCTACTGTAACGATTGGATTGGCCATTCATCCTGATCACACGTTAACAGAGGTTTTCCCCCCACCAGCCAGCACAGAATGTTCCCTTTACGGGGTGCCGGCAGGAGGGGAACCCTTGGGTGCATCTTCCCGGATCTTTGAGGAAGGTCATTTTGAACGTGTTTAGGATTGATGCCCCTTTCTTATGATATTTACCTTGACAGGTTCCCAGAGTCACTGGGTAAAGTTATTTAAAGTTAGGATGTCAACCTGAGGCACTGCTTATTGTTTACATATTTCTCCTGCTTTATCCTTGTACCATGTTCTATTGTACTTCTACGGTTTGTCTATTCTAATGTAAAAACCAATAAAAACTTATTGAAAATAAAAAGAGAAGCATGGACATTTTTTTTTTTACAGATTCATACTTACCTAGGTGGATGCTGCATCTGTCCCCTGCAAACACAGATGAACGCTGAGCTGGGAGCTGGTGACTGTCAGTCCCCGCTGTCTTCTCTGCCCCCCTCACTGGAGTGCTGGGTTGTGGAGGGGATGGGAGCAGCTGGCTCAGGCTCGATGGGAGGCTGAACCGGGTGCCGGTCCAGACATGTGGGTGGATTCCAACTTCATTGTCGCGATCTTGTCTGAATCTGGACCAGCTCTGTGACATTAGAAGTCAGAGGGCTTCAGTCCGCTCTCAACTGAAAATGGGTCACGAGAGTGCAGAACGAACTGCACTCCTGTGATCCACACGAGGACTACAGCCAAAGTAGCAGTTAAACTGTTTCCCCTTCTAATCACATTGAGTGGCTCTGTATCTTTCTACACCCCCTGAGACTGAATAGTTTTCTTCCTATGCTGGGATCACCATTGAGATATTTGTTTATTGCTATCATCGCCTTTCCTCGTAATTGAGGTCCTCTTTTAATTTTGTTGACCTTCTTTGTACTCTCTCCAGTTCCTGCACATCCTTTCTGAGGACTGGTGACAAGAACTGGATGTGGCCAAACCAAAATTGTATAAAGTGGCAGAATAATTGTTTTATCTCTGGAGTAAATTCCCTTTTACTATTACACCTTGCCTGATTTTAAAAGTAACTATAGGAGAAAAAAGGGGATACTTCCTGCGCTCATCTACACCACTAACCACCCACTAATTGTAGTGCCCTACACCACTCTAAATTATTTAAACAAATATCTGAAGACAGCAGCTAATACCTCCACAAATGCAAATAATCTCAATAACCTAAACCTGGTAAAGAGCTATCTACCAATACATAATAAAGTGCATTTAATGTAATCAAATCTATAAATAAAAAAAGGCCAGAATTGTGCATAACACACAGCTAATACTAATTATAAATCATATACTCAGTGTATTATATGTGCAAATCTCAAATAGGTAAATAAGCAATATGTGCAAAAATGCAAATACATAATAAAACTATTTAGTACATAAATCTAGTGAAAAATCAATATGTAAAGGCATTCAAAAAGAGTCCAACTCATGCAGAAAAATAAGTGTAAAGTGCATCCGTATAAAGTCCAACTGCAGGAAATTAGTTTAAGGTGTGTGTGACGGGAGTCACTTTGGGCGGGGGGGGGGGGGGCTAGTGGAACCC
>BLSH010061707.1:12638-24253 GCA_018402905.1 Glandirana rugosa
AATGTGTATCCTCCCCGGTCCCTTCGACCTTTTACCCGAACGTCTCGAGAGATCCCATTCGACCCAAGGTGCTCGGGGGGGCGGGTTTCACTGAGGGCAGTGTGCGTGGAATTTGATTAAAGGACGTCAACCTGAAATATGCTACGTGGAATGTGAAAAAAAAGACGTACTCAACCTGAGAAAAACTTACGAAAATGTATAACTAAAACGTGATCTAAATACATGATTTATCAAAATAATACATAAACGTACAAACGTGTATAACGAATAAATGGATAAACTCTAAATTTCTATTTTGTTAATAAGACGGTGAAATATTTTAAAACCAAACCGGTGTAGACCTCATAAGGTAGATCAAGAACAGTGACCAGGAGTCTTTCCTACACGACCTTGACCTCTCTCAGGTTTCTTCCCGGGTGCGTGTGACGGGAGTCACTTTGGGCGGGGGGGCTCGTGGAACCCAGCTTACCCTAGAGAGCTCTGCAAGCCCATTTTCCAGCTTCCCTGGCCCCTCCTATGTGTAAGTTACTCTGTGTCGATTAAGGGCACAGGGTGACCGAGAACCCCAGTTGGGTCTGATTAACCTGACTCACCGTACAACCACACCAGACTCAGCATTTCCTGTTAACACTGTTGCCCTGGATTCTGTGAGTGTGGTTTGTGCTGAAAGAGTGAGGGGGCTCTTTCACTTGGGACATAGATATTCATGAACAAAATCTATCAAGAAAAAATGAAGATAAATGATTTCACCTTTCAGACTGCTGGAATGTTGTGTGTATATATATATATATATATATATATATATATATATATATATATATAATATTGTCTCATATACTGTTGTAGATGTTTTACTAGATTGTTTGAGGTGTGGCCTTATCCCATTGTGCGGCTGTTTTTGTCTGTCTTGGGAGCAAAGTATTATGGGATGTATATGTGTATGTGGATTAGCTGGGAGAGGGGAGGGGGGAATTCATTCAACAGCCCTCCCTGCTGATAGTACTGTCTACTGCTGGATAGCTGAATACATGGGTGTCTTGTTACTGGAGAAGGTAAAGGTTACCCTGCCCTGAATCATTATACAAAGAGAGGGTGGATTTCCCCTGAGTGTATACCTCTGTGTACTTGTGTTTCAACAAACAGTTTTATGTTTTCATCCTACACTGATGCCTCAACAAAGTGATTGGATGGGCTAAGGGACCTTGGATTGTGCTGGTACCAGACAAAGGAAGCATATATGGTGGACAGACTCTTGCTGAGGACGGAGTGCGTTCAATATCACTGTTAGTGCATCAAAATGAGAAGTCCGGTGATTGTGTGTATTATCCAAGACAGCACACAATATCTTCAATAATCCACCTCAGTGCCTGACACCCCACCTTTGGGTGGCCTCTCATCTGCTATAATGGACCTCATCTATCAGGGAAGGTCAGGCAAATTTTTTATATGAGAGTCCATAGGTACTTCACTGTTGCTCCAGCTCCCCAAATCTTCAGCTCCACAGCACAGGGACAAGAGGCAAAAGGAAGACCCAATAGTATAGACCCCTTGAACAAATATTTATTTAGGTAAAAATAAATTCACATTTCTGAACTAGTATTACAGCATAACATCACAGTATAGAGAAACAGCATTTTCAGCTCCGCCATGCACCGCCTAGCGTGATTCCATCATCACCCACCTCACACACTGCGCCTCCCAGGCTTACTCAGGTGTAGCATGTCCTGACAATTTTAATGTTGATGCAAAATACAGATACTACTCAATTGTTTTTGCTAGATAAATTAAGAAACCCATCTTTATTTACCAACATTGAGTGCAATTCACTGTCCTTCTTTCCTTCTTGATGTAATAAAACTATGTCTAAAAAGGTGACTAAATGTTTTCAAAAGCTTGCACCACAAAAGTCACATTTTTTGCTTTATTAGTTACATCTAGATTTGATTTTGCACTAATAGAAGTTGCTACCTTTTTTTGCTTTATGTTGAAATACTTGGTTTAATCAACAGGCCCCAAGATGAGGAAATTGATGGAAGAGGTGCTTATCTATTCCTTCCAAGCAGAGGCTGAGGACCACAATTCTGTGTTACCACAACTTCTCCTTTTTATGAGGAGGTAAGAAAAACCTTAGACGAAGGAGTGGCTGTGGTTGTGGTATACTTGGATTTTGCTAAAGTGTTTGACATACACTGTATTATCCCACACACGGCTAATGTGTAAGGTAAAGTCTACAGGCTTGGAAAGAGCAGTTTGTAAATGGATACGAAACTGGTTAGAAGACTGAATTCAGAGAGTAGTGGTTAATAATTCCGACTCTGAATGGTCTAAGTTATCAGTGGTGTACCCCAAGGGTCAGTATTGGGACCCTTTTTTTTTAAATATCTTTATAAATAATTAGGGTCTGGGATTAAAATTATAATTTCAGTGTTTGCAGATGACACCAAGCTATGCAGTATAATAATGTCCTTGTGTAGTGCCCCCATAGTGTAGGTGCTTTTATTTTTGTAGATTTTTGGTAGGAAAGGAAAAATCTATTCAGGCCTGACTGTGGGTGCAAGCTTGAATGTTTTGATATGGGCAGGGAGTGGCTCAGGGGTGGGGCTGGAGATGGAGAGAAGGTACACTCCTTGGAGATTCCTCCCCTTGAGCTGGCAAAGCTCTAGAAGCGGGAGGGATGAGGAGGTGTCACTTCCTGATGTATGAGAAGGAGCCCTAACTAATCCACAGGCTGGGTCGTCAGGGGGCAGGCCTCCTTAAATACAGCTGTCTGCCAGCAGGTGTCAGAAGAGTTTGGGTGAAAGAGCGAGGATGTAGTCAGGAGTAGAGTTGATCGAACCTCTGGAAGTTCGGGTTCTGCAGGTTCGGGCGAATTTCGGGACAAAGTCTGGGTTCGGGTCCGGACTTGACCCAAACTTTCACCCGGACCCCGAACCCCATTGAAATCAATGGGGACCTAAACTTTTAGGCACAAAAATGGCTGTAACAAAGTCCTGGAAAGTCCTAGAGGTCTGCAAAAGGAAGGAACATGGGGGTAAGGGTCGGACAAGTGCCCTACAAAGAAATGGGGATAGGAAAATAACTTAAAATAATTTTTAAGCTAAAATCACATAAAAAAAAATCAAAAATGGAGGTGGATGTGGAGTTGGAGGTTGAGGAGGCAGAGAAAGTGGCGGTGGAGGAGGAGGAGGTAGCCAACACAGTTTTTTTTATTTTTGGAATTGTTTTTTTTTTTTAAACCAGCAATGTAGATGTACTTTTTAATTTTGTGCAAGAAACAATAATATGTCCCTTTAAGCAACAGTAGGAACCTCTGCCTATAGAACTAGGAGATGATTTTAGATTCTAAAATCATCTCCAAGTTGTACAGGGAAAGCCTCCAGCTTTTGCTTTAAGGGGAAGATTATTGCTCTAAAATCATCTTCAAAGTGTGTGGGAAAAGCCTATTGCAGGGGCATAGAGCCATATTACTGTTCTAAAATCATCTTCAAAGTGTGCAGGAAAAGCCTGTTTCAGCCGCATAGAGCCATATTAGTGTTCTAAAATCATCTTCAAAGTGTGTGGGAAAAGCCTGTTTCAGCCCCATAGACCCATATTACTGTTCTAAAATCATCTTCAAAGTGTGCGGGAAAAGCCTGTTTCAGCCGCATAGAGCCATATTAGTGTTCTAAAATCATCTTCAAAGTGTGTGGGAAAAGCCTATTTCAGCCGCATAGAGCCATATTAGTGTTCTAAAATCATCTTCACAGTGTGTGGGAAAAGCCTGTTTCAGCCGCACAGAGCCATATTAGTGTTCTAAAATCATCTTCAAAGTTGTGTGGGAAAAGCCTGTTTCAGCCGCATAGAGCCATATTAGTGTTCTAAAATCATCTTCACAGTGTGTGGGAAAAGCCTGTTTCAGCCTCATAGAGACATATTAGTGTTCTAAAATCATCTTCAAAGTGTATGGGAAAAGCCTGTTTCAGCCGCAAAGAGCCATATTAGTGTTCTAAAATCATCTTCACAGTGTGTGGGAAAAGCCTGTTTCAGCCTCATAGAGCCATATTAGTGTTCTAAAATCATCTTCAAAGTGTATGGGAAAAGCCTATTGCAGACACATAGAGCCATATTAGTGTTCTAAAATCATCTTCACAGTGTGTGGGAAAAGCCTATTGCAGGCGCATAGAGCCATATTAGTGTTCTAAACTCATCTTCACAGTGTGTGGGAAAAGCCTATTGCAGGCGCATAGAGCCATATTATTGTTCTAAAATTTAGAACAATAATATGGCTCTCTATGCGGCTGGAAGAACAGTAATATGGCTCTATGCCCCTGCAATAGGCTTTTCCCATACACTTTGAAGATGATTTTAGAACACTAATATGGCTCTATGTGGCTGAAACAGGCTTTTCCCACACACTGTGAAGATGATTTTAGAACACTAATATGGCTCTATGCCCCTGCAATAGGCTTTTCCCACACACTTTGAAGATAAGTTTAGAACACTAATCTTTCCCTTAAAGCAACAGCTGGAACCTTTCCCTGTACAACTTGATGGTGATTTTAGAACAATAATCTTTCCCTTAAAGCAACAGCTGTAACCTTTCCCTGTACAACCTGATGATGATTTTAGAAGAATAATCTTTCCCTTAAAGCAACAGTCTCTACCTAGTGCAGTCAGATCGTTCTGTGCAGCAGGATGAGGTCTGCAATCTGTCCCTCAAAGCAGCAGTACTAGTATCTCTCCCTAGTCCACAATCAGATCGTTCAGTAATGCAGGATGAGATGTTCTGCAATCTGTCCCTCACAGAGCCAGCAGCATCCTCTCCCTAAACTATCCTGAGAGCATATGACATGCAGCACGGTGACTCCAGACTCATATAGAGGGTGGGTCACATGGTGCACTGGCCAATCACAGCCATGCCATTAGTAGGCATGGCTGTGATGGCTTCTAGGGAAAACCAGTGAAACACTTGTTGATTGGCTGCCCTTGGCAGCTTTTCAACACGTGGAATAAAATACCAGAACCCCGGACCCCGGACACCCAAAAGTTCGGTACGGACCCTAACTTTACAGTTCGCTTTACAGATAGCTTTAGAGTGTAGAGTGAGAGATATCATTTTGCCCCTGGACAAATCATTAGTAAGACCTCATCTGGAATATGCAGTTCAGTTTTGGGCACCAGTTCTCAAAAAGGATATCGGGGAAGAAAGTGCAGAGAAGAAGGGCAATCAAACTGATAAGAGGCATGGAGGAGCCCAGCTATGAGGAGAGATTAGAGGAACTTAATTTATTCTCTCTTGAGAAGAAGAGTTTAAGGGGGGATATGATAACCATGTATAAATATATAAGGGGGGATATGATCACCATGTATAAATATATAAGGGGGGATATGATAACCATGTATAAATACATAAGGGGGATATGATCACCATGTATAAATACATAAGTGGTCCATATAGGGAACTTAGTATTGAGTGATTCACTTTAAGATCATCACAGAGCACCAGGTGGCACTCTTTATGGCTGGAAGAAAAGAGATGTAACCTCCAAATATGGAAAGGCTTCTTCACAGTAAGAGCTGCAACAATGTGGAATAGAGTCCATCAAGAGCTAGTTCTGGCCAACTCAGTAGATTGTTTTAAAAAAAAGGTAAGGGTTCTTTCCAAATTGAACAAAATCTAACTGAATGCTAACATTTATAGGTAAAGTTGAGCAAATTGGATCATGCTTTATTGTTTTTTTTTTTTGCCTCCCTCAGGAAGGAACTATGTAACGCTGAGCTAGGGTGACTAGAACCAGAGTGCTTTCCAAATGGGTTAATTTGTCCAGACAAGCCTACCCACTCAATTGCAAATTAGCAAATCAACTGTCATTTGTAAGGAGCTCATACCCTTCTCCTCATTCTCATGGACTGCAAATCTAGGAGTGAGCTAGATAAAATAACCTTAAAATAAAATGTATTTACCAACACAGGGTAGAAATCATTATTATTTTCCTCTTCTTGATGTCGGAAGAAGGCAACTAAGGCCCCTTTCACATGATCGGCCCACTCGTATCCACCTGTCCATTTTTCAGGCCGATCCGAGCTGGCCACCCATTGACTTGTATGGGCAGGCAGATGTCAGCGGAGATGTGACCACTGACACCCATCTGCCATCCAACAAGATCCACTAAAAAACAGATGGATGGCGATTGGTTCACCATCCGTCCAGCGTAATCGGATCGAATTGGATGAAAACGGACATGGAGTCCATTTTCATCCGATCTTCCCCATAGAGAACAGTGGGGAAATGACAGGTCTGTCCCTGCATGGTGAGCAGAGATAAACCTGTCATCCGCCAGCTCAGCGGGGATCAATGGACCGATCTTCCGCTGTGCTAGCGGAGCCCGCTGAGCAGATCCGCCCCGTGCGAAAGGGGCCTAATGCCTGGTACATACTGTGACGTGAATCAGTGAATGAGCGTCTGTTTTTTTTCGCATGCTAATCTCAGATCGAATCGGAAGAGTTTACTTTAGTTACGACAGAATAAAAAAATCGGAAGTGATGTGATGTGTTGTAGTGTATTGGTATTGCATTTTCAAACTGCAGCTGTACTGATGAAACGAAACATCGGATGACAGGTCATGATCGGCTCTCGAAAGCTGTGTACTAACGATCCGATTATCGTGCGATCGCTTCGAAATCGGTATTTTCAGTATGATTTTCTGATCGTGTGTACGGGGCTTAAATATTTTATAAGCTTGCACCACAAAATATATTTGATTAGCGACATGAAAGGTACTGTTTGCATTTTCTACATACGTAGTAATACACCTATGTCATTGAAAAATTACAAAACAGACAGAAAACCCCAAAGACCCTCACTTTATTGACCACATCACTTTATTACGTTGATTAAGATACCACTTGTATTACAACTAAAAGATTTTTTTAAAAAAAAACAGGATAATATAATTGCAGCAATAATAATTACAAGTACAGTACAGAAAAGTCATCTCTACAATAAGTTTTTACAAGGTCAGTAATGGTTTACATTTCCATTATTTACCCCCTGGCTTTGACAAATGCTTACTGCTCCCATAGTCACCCATATGTGCACCCCCTACTCTAACCTTGGGTCTGTCACCACTGTTTCTCTTCCCCCTAAGGGGGTATGTTCTCTTCCCCTCCCCCTCTTCTCACCCTACCTTGCCTTTCTTTCTTACCCCCCCTCCAGCCTCCTCAGCCCCTCTGTTCTCTGGTGCTCCATCCTTTTTGCACTCTTAGTTCCCATCTTTTCCTAGCCTTCCTCCACAGCCTCTCCACACTCATTTGAGACCCCCCATTGGGCTCATCCCTTGGCCTGCCCTTGCCACTCACCCCTATCTGCAGTCTCCCAGTACTCTTGGGCTCTTTGGTACCCTTCATTGTGGGAGCGCCAAACGGCCACCTTTGTTTCATCCTGTACATAGAAAAAGGGGCCCTTACCTATACATCCCTATACACAGTCTCTCAGCTTAATTCTACATTCCTTTTCAGAGGATTATCCTCCCTTACCACTTGTTGTTCAACCTTTTATCTATACACGGCTATCCCCATATTCAATCCATGTTGAGTTGAATTGTGTATTTGTACCTGTACCTCTGTACTGGAATCCTTTTCTTATTTCTTCAATAAAATATTTGAACAAAAAAAATGTATTACATTTCTGACTGCTAATGAAAATGTAGAACCTAACTGGGCATTTGAACAAACAAAGCCAGACGTGCATTTTTAGCAAGCGTAAATTCGTAACAAATGCCGCTGCTTAATACATTTTCTCTCTTATCAAAATTTTAGTTATTGTACAGTATTTGCACATTGAGGTTTGCAAAATGAACAGCCATTATTGCTATATGTTAACTATATAAGGTGTATTTATTGACGGCAGAGCGTATAATTCATTATCTCCTCTGCTGTTTTCCTCAACTTGGGAGTTTTGACAACCAATAGAACAGACATTAGTGGGGTAAATGAAGCCATTATTATCAGAAATACCCAAAACTCAACACTCAAATTGAAAAGAGTGGCCACATAATAAAGAAGTACAAATAGATAATAAACGGTATAGGTTAGAATTGCACGTATTATTTTGGGCACTACATTTCAAAAGCTTTTTGTTTTGTTGCTGTTGGAAGTCCTCATGTTTTCTGCCATACTACGATGGTGCTTAATCAAGACTTTAACAATACAGATGGAGGCGAACACAATGATGAGAAATGGTGCACAGCTTAAAATTAAAACAATGCTCAAAAATCCTGCAGGAAAGGTTGATATCGAGTTGTTTAGACTTAATGTTGAATTGTTCATAGAAGAAGAATAAGGGTTAATAAAGAGAAGAACACCAGAAAAGCTACTAAAAAGAGCTAACACCTCTACTCCTAGGATTGTCCATGGTACGACAGCCTTGATGTTCTTCTTTACCCACACCATGGCACTGGCTTTAAAATCCATAATCTTCATGACATAGAATAAGCTGAGAAATGCTGTGAGCCAGGAACTGGAGCTCATTGTAAACATGTTCATAGAGTAGACAACATATGACGAGGTAAAATCAGTGATCTGATTGTTTTTAGGTCCAAGAAAGCCACTGACCACTCCAGTAAACACAGCAATTGAGTAGCAAACATTTGATATATACAAGGCTATACGTATTTTGTTCCCTGTTTTCATGGACTTTTTTTGGCTGCTTTCGTTGGCAATTACACCTATAATAATTGTAGTGGAAGATATCCCAATCACCATTTCAATTGAGAGAATAAAAATGCACACTGCTGGTAAGGGATCCTGAAGAATGGAAGCCATTGATCCAGATCCAAATATAGTCAAAGGTGAATGAACCAGAGTTATGCTCTGCACACACAACGTTTAGCTTGGTAGCTTTGTCCTCTAATGCACATTTTACAAAACAAAATGCATTTTGTTTATGACGTCAATAACACAATGTTGCATAATTTAAACTCACAGGATTTGATTATGTGAATTTACATGAACATGAAAATGATAATTGACATAGAAAGCATGTGACATGCTGCTTGCATTGTTAAAGCCTTAAAGTGGTTGTAAGCCCTTACATATACCTAGTGAAGTGCCTGGCCTGAGGTGATACACAGAGATTGAACAAATCCTCCTACATAAGTTGTACCTGTCTATCCGCAGTCTTCTCTTCTCTACATCCATTCAAAGTGCCAACTTACAAAGTTTGCCTCAGAGTGCAGAAAAAAAGGGGATGCATAGTTTATGTTGCTCTCTGCAGAGTTCAGTAAGGAGAGCTCTAAGAGCTGATTGGAAGGAAGGGACACACCCCTCTTCACACAGCACACAGGAACAGAGATGAGGCTGTCAATCAGCTGGAGCTCCCTCCCTTGTCACCTTTTTTCTCTTGGTGTCAGTAAAACTTGTCAGAAGTGATTCACGGTGATAACAGATGAACGAAACAGCAGACAGAAATGACACTTAGTGCTCTTAATTGAGACGAGCACACACTCTGAGCTTTACAGCCACATTAGTGATTTTTTAGAAGCCACAATTACCAAAGAAAAGTTCCAGAAGGTGTACTGAAATTGCACTTGCCCTTTAAATTGTGAAATTGTGAGGAAATACCAGTTCATGCTCCATCCAGATATTTGCTGTTCAGTCCTGTGCAAACTGTTCCAAAAGGGGTCCTCTTGTGCATACAGTATATGCAGAGGATGCATTCAAATGGAATATAAAAACTAAGTAGGCAAGATTGTCAGTTTTGAATTGCACAGTCATAAAGTTTGATTTTTAGGGCAATACAATGTTCCTACCACTGCAGATCACTTCTAGAGAACATTAATCCCTCCCTGCCCACTCCAGCATCCCCTTAAATAGTTATGAATATCTAGGGGGCGGGAAGGATTGGTGATCACGTGATCACCATCACAGTGGTCACATGATTAGAAGCCGTTCCTGCCGGCTAACAACTGGTAGCCTGGACCAAGAGCTGTCTGCCACACCTTAGTCTTTGTGCTGGGTGTGCAGAGTGAGCATGCTCTCAGCACATAAACATGGCAGCCCAGCCACTGCACATATGTAACAAACAACTGGCCACTGCCCCCACCTATAACTGGCCTTTATAGCACATGGAAGGGCAATGCATGCAAAATAAAACCAGAGAGAATTCCCAGCTCATCTCACCGGGCCAACCTGCTACCAACAAAATTATCCTGTCTAACAGTTTGCGCAAAAAACAGGAGTTTAGTTAGCATACATTTGCAAATACATGCATAAGCTGCAGAGCCACTCCAAGGCACTCTAATATTTCTGCAGTCCTAACTTTAGTAAATTTATGAGAGCCTCCACAGTGGGAGCACATGCATTCTAATGGATAGATAGAGGGCAGATGAGCTGGAGGTAGCCCAGCCCTCCTTAAAGGCACAGGGGCTCACTGGACATCCAGCACATAGCACAATGCCAGCAAATGTGTCCAGTGTGTCTTCTCATCAATATTACATCGGTAACAAACAACTGGCCACTGCCCCATCTATAATTGGCCTTCACAGCAAGGACCACATAGAAGGGCAATGCAAGCAAAACAGAATCAAAGAGAATTCCCAGCTCAACTCACCAGCCAATCTGCTACCAACCAAATTATCCTGTCTAACAGTTTGCGTTAAAAACAAGGGTTTAGTTAGCACACATTTGAAAATACATATGTAGACTGCCAAGCTGCTCCAAGGCAGTCCTAACTCTAGTAAATTTATGAGAGCCTCCACAGTGGGAGCACACGCATTCTAATGGATAGATAGAGGGCAGATGAGCTGTAGTTAGCCCAGCTCTCCTTAACCACTTCCCGTGTTTTCACGGCAGCAGTCAGGTTGCTGTGCGCGAATCGCCGTAAAAAGGCGGCGATCTGCAAACAGCCGCTATGGGGGAGTGTGCCCACGGCTCGGGCGGACCCGATGTCCACCGACGAGCCGCGATGAGTGGCCACAGGCACAGAACGGGGATATGATATCACTGTTCTGAAAACATCTGCAAACAGTGTGTGAAGAGCAAAACCATATGCCTGCTCTTCTCTATGCTGTATTTTCAAACACACTATCCAGATGTTTGAAGAGCAGGTGTATGGTTCCGCACCCGGTTTTAGGTAAAGTGTTCTAAACTATTTCCAGATGTATGAAGAACAGATGTAATGTGTGAAGAACATCTTTTCTAGGGAAAGAACAGATGTTGTGTGTGAATAACAGATGTGCAATGATTGACGGTTTCATTTAAAGTGACACACAGACTAAAAAGAAGTGTGAATAACAGATGTGCAATGATTGACGGTTTCATTTAAAGTGACACACAGACTTTAAAAAATTGTGCAGAAGAGATGTGCACTGATTCCCGGTTTCATTTAAAGTGACACACACATTTTGCAGAACAGTGATATGGGTACTCCCAGCTTATTTATACTTTTTTGACACAGTTTGAAGATGATTTTAGAACAGTTCTATGGCCTCTAATGTTAATTAATACTTTTCAGACCCATTTTGAAGATGATCTCCATTTTTGCATTTTTTATGTTTTTATTTTTTTAAAAATATTTAAAGTTATTTCCCTGTCCCCATTTCTTTGTAGGGCACTTGTCCCACCCTTACCCCCATTTT
>BLSH010061828.1:0-13027 GCA_018402905.1 Glandirana rugosa
TTCTCAGTATCTGTTCTTATTCTGTATGTATGGACTCTGCACAGTACCACTTCTCTTGTCCTGTATGCTGGGTGTAATTCTCAGTATCTGTTCTTATTCTGTATGTATGGTGCACAGAACCTCTTAGTATCGCTCTTCATTTTCCCGGGAGATGGATACATTGTACAGTTTTCTCTGTCTCCCTCTGCTGGGCATTCCAGGAATATTCTCTGTCACATTCCCTTTGGCTTATCCCCATCCTATTTGATGGTGAAGGTTCATTGGGCGGAGATGTGGGAGGGGCTAGAGTCTGATTTAAAGGATAAATCCAAATAAAATACTGTAAGTACCGTATATCAATGTGTAAAATGTGGGTAGATTGCTCCCATATCACTTCCCATGTACAGTACCTCTCAGGTTGGTAGGAAGCCAATGCAATTCATTAAGCTTCCTCTTTATATTTCTGGCACAATAATCTTTCCATGATTCTATGGGGGCTATTTATATAAAAAGAATTGCTGTGTGAATGTCCCAGAATTCTTGCAAACGTAACGAATAATCCTCAGAATGTTAGTAATATGTGAAATATCAGTGTCTATTTGTTGCCTTTCTCAAGGCCACATTCAACCAATAGAGAAAATATCCCAACGCTAAATGCTAAGAACATTCCACTAGAAGAGTTAGAGAACATTCGATGAACACAGAAAATAGCAGTGCTAGGACGAGGCCTCCTGGTCCCAGGGTGAAATGGCAAACTTCAGAGCATTGGTGCCAGTTCCCACAATAATAACACCCCAGCACTTATGCCAGTTTCTGCTAAAATAACCCCCAGCATTGGCGACAGTTTCTGCAATAATAAACCCCCAGCATTGGTGCCAGTTTTTGCAATAACAACCCACATTATTGGTGCCAATTTCTTGAATAATAACCCCCACCATTGGTCCCAGTTTCTGCAATAATAACCCCCAGAATTGGTGCCAGTCTCCGCAATAATAACCCACATTATTGGTGTCATTTTCTTCAATAGTTACCCAAAAAATTGGTGCCAGTTTCTGCTATAAAAAAACCCCAGCATTGGTACCAGTTTCTTCAATATTAACCCTCAACATTGGTATCAGTTTCTGCAATAATAACCCCAGCATTAGTGTCAGTTTCTGCAATAATAACCCCCAGCATTGGCAATAATTTCTGGAATAATAACCCTCATTATTTTTGTCAGTTTCTTCAATAATAACCCCCAGCATTGGTGCCAGTTTCTGCAATAATAAC
Source organism: Glandirana rugosa (assembly GCA_018402905.1). Lineage (NCBI taxonomy): Eukaryota > Metazoa > Chordata > Amphibia > Anura > Ranidae > Glandirana > Glandirana rugosa. The sequence goes on from BLSH010061828.1 coordinate 1,249, forward strand.
TTCCAACATTGGTGTCAGTTTCTACAATAATAACCCCCAGCATTGGTGCCAGTTTCCGCAATAATATCCCCCAGCATTGGTGTCAGTTTCAGCAACAATAACCCCCATTATTGATGCCAGTTTCTTTAATAATAATACCCAGCATTGGTGCTAGTGTCTGTTTTATTAACCCCAGCATCGGTGTCAGTTTTTGCAGTAATAACTCACAGCATTTGTGCCTGTTTCTGAAACAATAACATCCAGCATTGGTGCCAGTTTCTGCAATAGTAACCCCCAGCATTGAAGCCAGTGTCTGCAATAATATCCCACAGAATTGGTGCCACTTTCTTCAATAATAACCCCCAGAATTGGTGCCAGTTTCTGCAATAATAACCCCCAACCTTGGTGCCAGTTTCTGCAATAATAACCACCAGCATTGCTGCCAGTTTCTGCAATAATAACCCCCAACATTGGTGCCAGTTTCTTCAATAATAACCCCCAGCATTGGTGCCGTTATTCACAATAATATCCCCTAGCATTGCTGGCAGCTTCTGCAACAATAACCCCCATTATTGATGCCAGTTTCTGCAATAGTAACCCCCCAGCATTTGTGTCAGTTTCTGCAATTATAACCCCCAGCATTGGTACCAGCTTTGTGGAAGTGTTAATGAACCCCTTTGTTACATTGTATTAAAGGGTTAACAAACACTGCTACTGACCACTTATTACACACAGAGGAGTTAATTAACACATTAGTGACCATTGGCAGTTCATTAACCCATGCATGCTGCATTACTAGCCAATGGCAGTGTTGCTTAATTAGCCCCTTCATAGCCCCCATCACAAAGCCCCCCGCACCCCCCAAGAAGTTAATAGTTTCACAGGAAATGTATTAATGACTTCACTATTGTTGATGCTCAGCCTGTTGCCAACAACTACTGTTAATGTATGGACTTACCTGCTCCTTCGTGTTGTCACCCTCTCTTTTCACAGCCCATGAATGACGTTACATCAGAGCCTGGGGCTAGGAGTCATCTGCCGGGTGGAGATCATTCTGCCTGCGAGGGAAGTGCAAATCTTTCTAGCGCTAGGAGCGCTGCAGCACTCAGCACCCCACTTGCCATTCTGCATGGTGCAAGGTGCTCTGTTATGGGCTCCCTCTGGCAATGGTGATCTCACAGTCTGTGCTGGGCAGACTTTAGCTGGAGCACTGCATGTGATGTCACAGACTGACTCATCTCCAACTGCATTCCTTTCTTTTTGAACTGTTGTGCCCCTAGGCTACTGCCCCTTCTGTCCCAGCCTCATCCTCGCCCTGTCTAGCACTGAAGGCTAAGAAGGCTAAGAACATTTGACCAGTAGAGAAAATAGACTAACATTATAGGCTAAGAGCATTTGACCAGTAGAGAAAATAGACTAACATTATAGGCTAAGAACATTTGACCAGTAGAGAAAATAGACTAAGATTATAGGCTAAGAGCATTTGACCAGTAGAGAAAATAGACTAACATTATAGGATAAGAGCATTTGACCTGTAGAGAAAATAGACTGACATTATAGGCTAAGAGCATTTGACCAGTAGAAAAAATAGACTAACATTATAGGATAAGAGCCTTTGACCTGTAGAGAAAATAGACTAACATTATAGGCTAAGAACATTTGACCGGTAGAGAAAATAGACTAACATTATAGGCTAAGGACATTTGACCAGTAGAGAAAATAGACAAACATTATAGGCAAAGAGCATTTGACCTGTAGAGAAAATAGACTAAGATTATAGGCTAAGAGCATTTGACCAGTAGAGAGAGTAGACTAAGATTATAGACTAGGAATATTTGACCAGTAGAGAAAATAGACTAACATTATAGGCTAAGAACATTTGACCAGTAGAGAAAATAGTCAAATATTATAGGCTAAGAGCATTTGACCTGTAGAGAAAATAGACTAAGATTGTAGGCTAGGAACATTTGACCAGTAGAGAAAATAGACTAACATTATAGGCTAGGAACATTTGACCAGTAGAGAAAATAGACTAACATTATAGGCTAAGAACATTTGACCAGTAGAGAAAATAGACAAACATTATAGGCTAAGAGCATTTCACCTGTAGCGAAAATAGACTAAGATTATAGGCTAAAAACATTTGACCAGTAGAAAAAATAGACTAACATTATAGGCTAAGAGCATTTGACTAGTAGAAAAAATAGACTAACATTATAGGATAAGAGCATTTGACCTGTAGAGAAAATAGACTAGCATTATAGGCTAAGAACATTTGACCAGTAGAGAACATATACTAAGATTATAGGCTAAGGACATTTGACCAGTAGAGAAAATAGACTAACATTATAGGCTAAAGACATTTGACCAGTAGAGAAAATAGACTAACATTATAGGCTAAGAGCTTTTGACCAGTAGGGAAAATAGACTAACATTATAGGCTAAGAACATTTGACCAGCCGAGAAAATAGACTAACATTATAGGCTAAGAACATTTGACCTGTAGAGAAAATAGACTAACATTACTTCACATACATTCCTCATTCAGGGCACTTCAATATAGGTCATGCACTCAATCTTCACATTCTTATTCATTTCCAGTCTAGTGTGGCTTTCACAGCGCACACTGAACACACTGATGGTCCTTGTGGTGATCTGGCCTTCCCTGGCAGCTCCCTCTGGTTTGGATGGGGTCCCCATCTCAGCCCCATGCCTGACTCCTCATCTCTGGCTCCTGCCATGCCCTGTTTGCGGGCTATCCATTTGTGTGAAGCTGTTTCGTAAGTTTCTATTCCTTTTTGAGATCATACTATTCCCGTCAGAGGTACCAGATATTTACAGAACCATTATGTATTTGTCAGAATGTCCTTATTGCATCATATTCCTGATGAATGGCTGTGCGCCATGAAACGTGTTGAGTCTACATTCAAGATGCCAAGACAAACTCGGGCCCTCTAATACATCTTTTATATATATATTTAATTTACTGATGAATACTTTTAAAATTTGCTTGCTAGTTATGTCTCTTTTTTTATTTCTGCTAACATTATAGGCTAAGAACATTTGACCAGTAGAGAAAATAGACTAACACTATAGGCTAAGAACATTTGACCAGTAGAGAAAATAGACTAACATTATAGGCTAAGAACATTTGACCAGTAGAGAAAATAGACTAACATTATAGGGTAAGAACATTTGACCAGTAGAGAATATAGACTAACATTATAGGCTAAGAACATTTGACCAGTAGAGAAAATAGACTAACATTACAGGCTAAGAACATTTGACCAGTAGAGAAACTAGACTAAGATTATAGGCTAAGAGCATTTGACCAGTAGAGAAAATAGACTAACATTATAGGCTAAGAACATTTGACCAGTAGAGAAAATAGACTAACATTATAGGCTAGGAACATTTGACCCGTAGAGAAAATAGACTAACATTACAGGCTAAGAACATTTGACCAGTAGAGAAAATAGACTAACATTATAGGCTAAGAATATTTGACCAGTAGAGAAAATAGACTAACATTAGAGGCTAAGAACATTTGACCAGTAGAGAAAATAGACTAACATCATAGGGTAAGAACATTTGACCAGTAGAGAAAATAGACTAACATTACAGGCTAAGAACATTTGACCAGTAGAGAAAATAGACTAACATTATAGGCTAAGCACATTTGATAAGAAGAGGTAAAGTACATTTGACCAACAGAGAAAATTAAAGAACATTCAAACAGAACAATCAACCAATAGAAAGAACAGCCTAACACTATAGGTTAAAACATTTGACTAGAAGAGGAAATAACTCCAGGAAGATCTTTGCTAAGTGTATGGAGGTTTCTGTGCTCACCACAGTGTAATGAACATACCACAGAGAGTAAACTGCTGTACAGAATTGATACAGTGTTGCAGAGATGGAACTCTACCTTAGGTGATCCGTGAATGAATTCAGTCCAGTAAACTATAGAATTTCATCTTTGCAGCAGTGTATCAATTCTGTGCAGCAGGTCACCCTTTGTAGTAGCGTATTCATTACACTTAATAAAATGTATTTACTATGATCGTCAGCGCCAGCTAGTGGCCAAAATGTGGTATTTTCCTGATCCATAATCCCTGATGTAAACATTGGGCTGGCTCTTGGGAGGAGTTATGCAAATATGAAAAATGCCTTGATGGGTGGGTGTCAGTCTGAAAGAGATAGGGGTTCCTAGGAAAGCTTTATTTGCACGCAGACTGTCCTAGGTAATGCCCACACATGATGCTGAGCCTCCTGTTCTGCTGGGTATACATACAATTTAAAAGAAATTTGGAACTTCTTTTTTAACTTTAAATTGGTTTTCATCTCTTTTTTTTTTTATTTGTATAATCTTTGTTGTATAACTGATCCTGTAATACTGGAGCCCAGGGGAGGGCTGGCAGCCTTAGGCCCGGGGGGCAAGTCCACTAAAGTGGCCCATTGAACCACCGAATCAGCTCACCACCCATGCCCATCTGGTTTTATAATGGATATTGATGTTATGAAGCAAAACAAATATGATACAATGTGGTAACATAATTTAATGTTAATAGCAACGAAGGAGGTACAGCCTCATCAGTGCCCATCAATGCAGCCTCATCATTGCCCTGCAGCCTCATTAGTACCTATCAATGCAGCCTCACCCATGCTCATCCAATGCAGCCTGCAATGCAGAAAGAGCAGAGCCGCCATATTACAAAGAGCGGGGATCTCCTTCTTAACTGGCTCTGACGCTGTCATACGAAGTCCCGCTTCTATAATAGACATCATCCATGGTAGGGCTGGCCCTGAGCGACCCCCTCTACTTGCAGTTAGTTGGCGGCCGCGCCCCTGGCCCCTACTTCCTCCACAAAAAGAAAATATTGTCAGCGGGCAATGGCCGCCAGCCATTTCGAATGTAAGTTGGGGTGGCCTGGGGGGCAATTGTCACCCTGGCCCTTGGCCCAGCCCTCCCCTGCTGGAGCCCCAAAGCACTAAAGAAAGATCAAGCAGAATCTGCCTGCCTTCAGACTATCTCTCTTTAATTGAAACTCAGCAAGGAGCTGTCTGAACGCAGTCAAAGGGACAGGCAAGGGCTGCTCGGAATATTTTAGTTAATAATATGCCAATTACAGCCTGAACTACTGTGCTCTGTACACACAACAAGCTTTTTACAATAGAAGAGTTAATGAGAGCCTGGAGAACACATTAAAAAGAGCTGAGGTTACCACCTACTGGCTGTAAAAGGAAATACAATTTTTTACATGCACTACTTATCTAGCTAAACATTTTTTTTTACTTTCATATTTATCTTCTGATCTAATAAATGGATACAGATTACACAAAGCCCTGATACATTTTAATAATTCTTCAGTTCTATTGGTGACATAGAATATGAAGTCTCCTGATTAGGGATGGGCCGAACACCTCCCCGGTTCGGTTCGCACAAGAACATGCGAACAGACAAAAAATTCAAGGCGAACATCCGAACACCATTAACCACTTCAGCCCCGGAAGGATTTCCCCCTTTAGGACCAGAGCACTTTTTGCGATTCGGCACTGCGTCGCTTTAACTGACAATTGCGCGGCCGTGCGACGTTGTACCCAAACGAAATTTGCGTCCTTTTTTTCCCACAAATAGAGCTTTCTTTTGGTGGTATTTGATCCCCTCTGCGTCATTTCTGATCACCGCTATAAACAAAAGAAGAGCGACAATTTTGCAAAAAAGCCCAAATTTCTTACTTTCTGCTAAAATACAAATCCAAAAAAAATATATAAAAAAACATTTTTTCCATCGGTTTTGGCCGATTTCTATTCTTCCTCATATTTTCGGTAAAAAAAAAATCGCAATTGGCGTCTATTGATTGATTTGCGCAAAAGTTGCCGTGTTTATGGATGATGAGAATTAATTTCTGGGGTTTTTATTTTTTTATTTTTTACTAGTAATGGCGGTGATCTGCGATTTTTAGCAGTACTGCGATATTGCAGCGGACATGTCGGACCATTTTGACACTTTTTTGGGACCATTGGCATTTATACAGCGATCAGTGCTATAAAAATGCACTGATTACTGTGTAAATGCCATTGGCAGTAAAGGGGTTAATATTCAATAGGTATAGTGCAGCGCAAAACAGGTCTCTGAAAGGTAAATAGATTATAAAACGTCCGCTAATAAAGATGGTTTCTTGTGAAAAATGATAAACAATAAATCCCAAGTGAGACAGCGTGCAGTCCTGAAAACATGCGGGTGAGGGAACACGTGGGTCCTGCCACCAAAGACAATATCGGCCTCTCACCTTATCCACTCGACCCGTGAGGGTCACACAGCATATGTATAAAATAATCCTTGCGGTAAGATCATCTATTCCTGGATGGTCTCGTCAAATCCCTCCACACTTCGTCCAGAAGGAGTACCACACAAGGTTTGCATGTGCAAGAACAAAAACAAAAATCTTGTGCTCTCCGTTTTGTATAAAAATACTGAGCATTTATTAAAAAATTGGTTACTCACATTCTCCAACACCTCCACTGGTGTGAGTGTATACACAATAGATATGTAGGGCAGCGGTATGAACAAACAAATGGCGTGACTTCCACCTCCGTACGCGTTACGTCCTGTTTAAGATATGGACTTCTTCAGCGTGAGTTTGTTTTTGTTCTTGCACATGCAAACCTTGTGTGGTACTCCTTCTGGACGAAGTGTGGAGGGATTTGACGAGACCATCCAGGAATAGATGATCTTACCGCAAGGATTATTTTATACATATGCTGTGTGACCCTCACGGGTCGAGTGGATAAGGTGAGAGGCCGATATTGTCTTTGGTGGCAGGACCCACGTGTTCCCTCACCCGCATGTTTTCAGGACTGCACGCTGTCTCACTTGGGATTTATTGTTTATCATTTTTCACAAGAAACCATCTTTATTAGCGGACGTTTTATAATCTATTTACCTTTCAGAGACCTGTTTTGCGCTGCACTATACCTATTGAATATTTACTTTATGGAAGGTTGTTGAATAGCCTTTTTTTGTGTTCAGCTGGCATACCTTTCAGTCTCTTTATACTCTTGATGCGCTGAATAGTTTCTACTAGTAGTAAAGGGGTTAACCTGGAGGGGGGCGCTCTAAGGGTTAACTGTGTTCCCTGGGCGTTGTTCTAACTGTGTGTGGGCTGCCCTGGCTGGGGGAAGGGAGTGATCATGGCTTCCATATACAGGAAGCCTGTGATCACAGCCCTTCCACCTCTAACAGAATGGAAATCCGTGTTTACTTACACGGACCTCTGTCTGTCACTGCGGAGGGGTCATCGCGGGTAGCCGGCAGAGATCGAGTCCACTGTACCCGCTCCCTGCCCCCCCCCCTCCCCAGCACAGTGAGCGCACGAGCGTGCTTCCGGCGGCGCAAGCTCACAGTGAGGGATATCGAGCCACTCTGTCGCCGTCAGACTGTGGTCGGCGGTCGGCAAGTGGTTAAAGTCTATGGGACCCGAACATGAAAAGTCAAAAGTGCTCATTTTAAAGGCTTATATGCAATGTTATTGCCATAAAAAGTGTATGGAGACCCGAGTCCTGCCCTAGGGGACATGTATCAATGAAAAAACAATTTTTTAAATCAATCGTTTTTTTCAGGAGCAGTGATTTTAATAATGCTTAAAGTGAAACAATAAAAATGAAATATTCCTTTAAATATCATGCCTGGGGGGTCCCCTTAGTCTGCCTGTAAAAGGGCGCATCTGTGTGATGTTTAGAAGAACAGTGCCAGAGCAAAATTAAATTTGTAAAGGAAAAATTGTCATTTAAAACTGCACTTGCTGCTGTAATGTATTGCCGGTTCTCTGCAATATAGATAAAAATCACTGAAATAATTTGCATAGGCCCCCCCCCCCCAGTCCATACCAGGCCCTTCCAGTTTGGTATGGATTTTAAGGGGAACCCCATGCCAAAATTTAAAAGACGATTAACGTGGTGTCCCCCCTAAAATCCAAACCAGACCCTTATCCGAGCATGCAACCTGGCCGGCCAGGATAGGGGGACGACGACAAGTGAGCGCCCCCCCCCCCTCCTGAACCGTACCAGGCTACATGCCCTCATTATGGGGAGTATGGGTGCTTTGGGGCTCTGCGCCCCTCTACCGCAGGGCACCTTGTTCCCATGTTAATGGAGACAAGAGCCTCTTCCCCACAACCCTGGGTTGTGGGGGTCTGCGGGCGGGGGGCTTATCAGAATCTGGAAGCCCCCTTTAATAAGGCGGCCCCCAGATCCCGACCCCCCCCCCATGTGAATTAGTATCGGGTACATCGTACCCCTATTAATTCACCAAAATGGGTCAAAAAGGAAAAAAAACACATTAGATAAAGGACAAGTCCTTTATTAAAAAATAAAAATAAGTGTCCCCCCTGTTGTAATCCATCATCAATCACGGCGCGCGACGGACCCTAAAAAAAAAAAATCTGCAACAGCTCCTCCTCCATGGGAGGGCTCCCGCTGACTGAGCTCTCTTTATTTTGACAGTTTATTTATAGTGAAGGGTGGGGCCACCGGGTGGCGTAACTGAGTGACCCGCCCCTCTACGTCACCGGGTGGCCTCGCCCTGGCCTATAAGTAAACTGTCAAAACATGGCGAGGAGCTGTGCGCGCCGTTATCTCGCTATGCATTATGGGGCACTCCGCGGCGGGCGAAGTTGCCGGGAACGCCCCATAATGTTCACACTTTCGACGAACGGGCGAACCACAGGCCCATCCCTAAGCCTGATGTGTATTGTGGTTGGTGGGATGTGTTTCCCTCCAAGGACTGACTTTTTTTTTTCTTCCCTTAGGCCCCTTTCACGCATGCTGTCCGTTTGTCCATTTTTCATCCATCCGTTGACGGATGAAAAACGGACATCAATGCAACTCTATGGAAAATGGATTTTTCTTCCGTTAAAAAAATGGACCGGACGAAAAACAGATGTAAACCGACAAAGGGTCCTTTCACACGGGGGTCCGTATGTCCGTTTTTCCTCCATTCGTTGGCGAATGAAACACGGACATATATGTATGTCTATGGGCAAGCGGATGTTAGCGGATGATCATCCACTGACATTCGCCTCCGTTAAGTTCCGTTTTTTGAGATGAAAGAAAGCCTGATCTGCTGACATCCGTTTTTAAACCTTTTTTTTTTCTCTCATTACACACACTGTATATAGCTGGTTGCTAAGGATGGGGCTGGGAAGCTGGCCGCTGTGTCCTTAACAACCGATGAGCCATCAGATGACAGCTGAATGTAAAAAAAAAAAAAATTGTGAAAAAAATGGTCGTGGTGTCCCCCCAGGTCCATACCAGGCCCCTTCAGTTCTAGTATGGATTTGGAGGGACCCCCCCCCGCCCACACCAAATTGTTAAAAAAAAACAGCGTAGGGTCCCTCCCAAAATCCATACCAGGCCCTTCATGGATTCGGAGGGGACCCCCCATGCCATTTTTTTTCTTAAAAACGACATCACGTGGGATCCCCCCAATATCCATACCAGGCTCCAGGCTCTTCAGGTCTAGTATGGATTCAGAGGGCCCCCCCCCCCCACACCAACAAAAAAAAATAATGGTGTGGGGTCCATACCATACCAGACCCTTATCCGAGCATGCAGCCTGGCAGATCAGGAAAGGGAGGGGATGAGGGAGCGCCCCCCCCCCCCACCCTGAACCATACCAGTCCGCATGCCCTCAACATGGTGGGGTGGGTGCTTTGAGGCAGGTGGGGCTCTGCACACCCCCACCTCAAAGCACCTTGCCCTTATGTTGATGAGGACAAGGGCCTCTTCCCAACAACCCTAGGCTGTGGTTGTTGGGGTCTGTGGTCTCTCCCGGTGCCATCTCCTCCCACCGTTGTCTCTCCCGATGCCATCTTCTCCCACCGTTGTCTCTCCCAGTGCCATCTTCTCCCACCGCTGTCTCTCCCGGTGCCGTCTTCTCCCACCGCTGTCTCTCCCGGTGCCGTCTTCTCCCACCGCTGTCTCTCCCGGTGCCGTCTTCTCCCACCGCTGTCTCTCCCGGGGCCGTCTTTTCCCACCGCTGTCTCTCCCGGTGCCGTCTTCTCCCACCACTGTCTCTCCCGGTGCCGTCTTCTCCTACGGCTGTCTCTCCCGGTGCCGTCTTCTCCCACCGCTGTCTCTCCCGGTGCCGTCTTCTCCCACCGCTGTCTCTCCCGGTGCCGTCTTCTCCAACCGCTGTCTCTCCCCGTGCCATATTCTCCTACCGCTGTCTCTCCTGGTGCTGTCTTCTCCCGCCGCTGTCTCTCCTGGTGCCATCTTCTCCCGCTGCTGCCTTCTCTCACCATTGTCTCTCTTCAGAAGAACAGCAGCTTTTTTTTTAGCGTGTAACCAGCGGCAAGGAAGAAGACAACAATTGAGAGACGGCGGCAGGAGAGACGGCACCGGGAGAGACGGCTCGGAGAGAACACGGTGGCAGGAGAGGACGGCTCGGGGAGAAGATGGCTCTAGCAGAAAACAGCTCAGAGTTATTAACCACTTAAAGCGGAGTTTTAAAAAATTAAAAGTCATCAGCTACAAATACTGTACTGTCCAGGGATCCCGCAATGTCAGCACTGGAAGCCGGCCCGTCCCTCAGGGTTAGCAGTTTTGAGTCACAGAGGAGGTCTGGTGCTAGAATTATTGTTTTGACTCTAATGATCGCGGCGATACCTCACATGTGTGGTTTGAACAATTTTTTCATATTCGGGCAGGACTTATGTATGCGTTCGCTTCTGCACGCGAGCTCGGCAGGACGGGACGCTTTAAATCTTTTTTTTTCTTATTTATTTGACGTTTAATTTTTTATTTTTACACTGTCATATTAGAAAAAAAATTTGGGCCACTTTTATTCCTATTACAAAGAATGTAAACATCCCTTGTAATAGAAAAAATGCATGACAGGACCTCTTTAATATGAGATCTGGGGTCAAAAAGACTTCAAATTTCACATTTACACTAAAATGCAATAAAAAAATAAATAAATAAATGTCTTTTCTTTTTCAAAAAAAAAAAAAATTCCCCTTTAAGACCAATGAGCTGAAGTGACGTTTGAGGTCCCTTCCGTCGTCATCCAATGTTATGGAGCCGAGTGGGGGCCATCTTTCCCTCACTCGGCTCCAGGTATTGAGAAGAGAGGATCGGATCGTCTCCCTCCGCTACTGACGGCTCTGGAGATCGGCAGAGAAAACCAGAGCACGGCGCGAGGGGGGCACCTCTCCCGCCGCCGATAAAAGTGATCTTTCGGCGAATCCGCCTCAGAGACCACTTTTATCTGAAAGAGGACTGCCCCCCCCCCCGTTCGGCCATAACCCCGGTATTTAACGTCAAAGTACCAACGCGAAAAGACGGCGGCTGGTCTTTAAGTGATAAAGGTCTTGTCAAAAAAAAGACAATTCTAAACCATTTTCAATGATTTTAGAACTCTTTAATAAACTGATGTTTTAATGATATTTCCGCTCCTCCGGCACTGAATTTAGGTAATAGCAAGGGGTGTGGGGTGTGCTGGAGGGTCTGTTGATGCTGGCTGCTGGGGGATTTATTGTCACCGGTGGGGATCTGTTTTTGTGTGTGGGTCTATTGTTTCTGTTGGGGGGATCTATTGTTGCTGGGGGGTCTTATGTTGCTGGTAGGAATCTACTATTGAGGGAGAGGTCTATTGTTGTGGTATGCTAGAGGGTCTATTGATGCTGGCTGCTGAGAGATCTGTCGTTGCTGCTGGAGGGTCTAATGTTGCTGGGGTGGTATTTTGTTGTGGGTGGTCCATTATTGCTGTGTTATCTGGGAGATCGTATGGTGTTGTTAT
>BLSH010061828.1:16851-38196 GCA_018402905.1 Glandirana rugosa
ACACAGGTCCCCCCCGGTCCCTCGCCCACCGGTACTGCGATATTTCAGTAGACATGTCGGACCATTTTGACACTTTTTTGGGACCATTGGCATTTATACAGCGATCAGTGCTATAAAAATGCACTGATTACTGTGTAAATGCCATTGGCAGTGAAGGGGTTAACCTGCAGGGGGCGCTCTAAGGGTTAACTATGTTCCCTGGGCGTGTTCTAACTGTATGGGGGCTTGCCTAGCTGGGGAAGGGAAGTGGTCACAGCCTTCACGTACAGGAAGGCTGTGATCACAGCCCTTCCCCCTCACACAGAGCGGAGGTCCGTGTTTACATACACGGACCTCCGCTCACTCGCTCTGGGGGGGCCATCGCGGGTAGCCGGCGGCAATCGAAGCCGCCGCACCCGCTCCCTGGCCCCCCCTGGACACAGTGAGCGCACGGGCGCGCCTCCGGCGGCGCGCGCGTGCTCACTAAACTCGTTCCCATAGCCGCCGTCGTATGACGGCGATTTGCGGGAACGAGCCACTTTGCCGCCGTCAGATGCCGATCGGCGGTCGGCAAGTGGTTAAGCCAGGGTTTCTCAACCAGGGTTCCGTGGAACCCTAGGGTTCCTCCAGAGGTTCCTTGAGCAATGGTCAATTTTTATCTCTCATATAAATTCCCAATGATACCTTTGATCTTTTTAGCTATCTGTAAGGGGGTAATTTTTCCCCATGACCACAAGTGTAAGGAGCATTCTTCCCATTGACCATCACACTAATGTATCATGATTTGTAGATTTTTAATTTTTAGCAGGGGTTCCTCGAGACCAGAGAATTATTTTAAGGGTTCCTCGGTGTTGAAAAGGTTGAGAAAGGCTGGTTTCATTTTTTCACAATATGCATTGGAAAAATCTGCAGAGCGTCAGTAGAGCCTGCTTGATTTCCTGGCTGGAGGGTATCAAGCATCATCTAACCCTTTCTTTGCAAGCCTGGCTTTCTCTGGCCAGCCCCTTTCGTTTGTTGGATTTCAGTTCTGTCAATCACGAAGAGACTCAGCATCCCATGTAGGCATTCCATAGGCTGGTATGCATGCAAATGCAGTCTGTCCAGGAACACCCACTCCCCAGACTGACCCCCTTATGGACCACAACTATGTTTTTTTTATTGCCCAATAAAGCTTTTCAGTCACTTAAACAAGAAAAAAAGCCCAAGTACCACACACCAGCAAGACCCCAAGTGTCAGAGAAGAGACTAAGCCCTGTGAGTGGGACAAAATGTGTCAGTGCATGGCATGGATGAAGCTGGGCTGAAGCCTCTTTCTAACACTTGAGCTCTTGCTGGTTTGAGGCTCTTGGGATTTTTTTCTTGTTTATGTGTGTATATTGAGGTGAGACTGGTTCTTTACATGCCGACACCCTTCTAGTGTGAGTCACCAGAGGTCACTGACATAGGGACCTGGAGCGGCACCTAAAGTTCATCGCTTTGTAAGTCACTTAAACAAGAAAAAAATCCCAATGCCAGCAAGAGCCCAGGTGTCAGACAAGTGACTAAGTCCTATGGGCAGGGACGAAACATGTCGGGGTGTGCCCAGGCTGAAGCCACTTTTACTTGACACCTGGGATCCTGCTGGTGTGTGGTGCTTGGGCTTTTTTTCTTATTTATCTGTTTATATTGAGCCAGGACAGGCTCTTTCCATGCCTGCACCTGTGTAGTGTGAGTCACAGGAGGTAATTGGAGTGTGGACCTGCAGTGGCACCTAAAGTTACTCACTTTGTAAGTCACTTAAACAAGATAAGAATCCGAAGCGCTGCATGCCAGCAAAAACCCAGGTGTCGGACAAGTGACTAAGTCCTATGAGCAGGGACGAAACATGTCGGGGTGTGCCCAGGCTGAAGCCACTTTTACTTGACACCTGGGATCTTGCTGGTGTGTGGTGCTTGGGTTTTTTTCTTGTTTATGTGTGTATATTGAGCCAGGACAGGCTCAATATACACAATATATTCCGTGCCGGCACCCTTGTAGTCTGAGTCACAGGAGGTTATTGGAGTGGGGATCTGGAGCGGCACCTAAAGTTCCTCACTTTGTAAGTCACTTAAACAAGATAAGAATCCCAAACGCTGCATGCCAGCAAGAACCCAGGTGTCGGACAAGTGACTAAGTCCTATGTGTAGAGACGTTGGGGCATGGCCTGGATGGGCCAGGCTGAAGTCACATTTACTTGACACCTGGGCTCTTGTTGGTGTGTGATGCTTGGGCATTTATTCTTGTCTATGTGTGTATATTGAGCCAGGACTGGCTCTTTCCATGCCTGCACCATTCTAGTGTGAGCCACAGGTGGAAATTGAATTGGGGAGCTGTAGAGGCACCTAAAGTTCCTCGCTTTGTAAGTCACTTAAACAAGAAAAAAAATCCCAAGTGCTGCATGCCAGCAAGAGCCCAGGTATCTAAGTCCTGTGGGCAGGGACAAAACACATCGGAACATGACCTGGATGGAGCCAGGCTGAAGACACATTTACTTGACACCTTGGCTCTTGCTGGTGTGTGGCACTTGGCATTTATTCTTGTTTATGTGTGTATATTGAGCCGGGACTGGCTCTTTCCATGCCAACACCCTTCTAGTGTGAGTCACCGGAGGAAATTGGAGTGGGAAGCTGGAGCGGCACCTAAAGTTCCTCAATTTGTCAGTCACTTATCATGGTTCTAAATTAATACATGTATTATTTCAGACAGACAGATTTTTTGTCAATACATTCTTGCATAATTATTTTATTTTCTATGCAATTTAAAGACAAAAAAGTAACAAAACATTTTTTTCTAGTTTGACCCGTGTTCATTCTAAATCACCTAGAGATAGTTACTGTACAAATGTGCAAATTTTATCCTACAGTGTGTGCTGATTATAATTGGCAATGAGCTTGGGTTCAGTCCGATTATGGATTTGGCGGAATCTGGAAGTCAGCTGTCATTTCTGAGCCAATGAGCTGTGGACAGCACATTCCACCGCAGCTGCACATACGCATGGGTGGTGTGGGCATGGGTCAATGACAATGACCTAACATGGTTAGGTCAAGGATATCATGAGCTATTCCCATCCCTTTTATCAGGGCGGGTAATGTCCCAGGCTGCAACTCATTGGCCAAGTTATCTCAGCTGACTACCTGGTTCATCTGAACATGGGCATGGAGGAAACCCAAAGCTGAACCTAAGCTCATCCCCATTCCATATATAAAGTCATAAAAATGTTATTTCCGGTAAACCTTCAATTTTGCAGGGCAATTATAAATGAAATTAAGGCATTGTTTAGAAAATGTTTCAAAAAGTTATTTCATAAATATGGTGAAAACAATAATTAGCAGTGAACTAATTAGGGTTAATGGGGGTTAACTAATGGATTTCGTTGGTAGAATTTTAATTTAAAAAAATAACTTTTATTTAGCAAGTTGTAAGGTTGCTCAACTGATATTATGTAGCTCCAAAGACACTTTGATCTGTATATAAATAACTAGTCAAAATATATTGTAACAATAATAACGTTACAACATAATGATTGATGAAACCTGCAAACATTTACACAGGAACCCCTCCTGATACATGGAATAGGATCCGGTAGTCAAAATGACAATGGGTCCTGGTGATCTGCTGGTTATAACAGTCTCACGGTCAGGTGTCAGGCTTGCAGACCAGTAGCTATAGCAGTAGAGAGGCTCCCACCAACCTGCAGAATAGGTTTACAAGCAGGTCACCCTGGCAGATGATGCATGCTCACCCAAGGTGCAAGGTCTAAGCACTCAACAGTATTCACCAGAGCTCCTGCTGGTGAAGATGATTTCTGCTGCGTGTTAGTACCGGTTTGTGGTCCTCAGGATCACTCAGGAGGTGAACAAGTCGGGGTCCAGTAGCAGATATATGCAGGTAGGGATCATGCAAAAGTGTAGTCAGTAAACAAGCCAGAGGTCAGTAACAAGTGGTTGCAGGTAGGGATCGAGCAAAAGTGTAGTCAGTTAACAAGCCAAATGTCAGTAACAAGTGGTTGCAGGTAGGGATCAAGCAGAAGTGTAGTCAGTAAACAAGCCAAAGCACAGTAACAAGTGGTTGCAGGTAGGGAACAAGCAGAAGAGCAGTTAGTGAACAAGCCAAAGGTCAGTAACAAGTGGTGCAGGTTTCGATCTAGCAGAAGCATGGACAAGCCAAAGATTGGTAACAAGAGGTTGCAGGCTGGGATCAAGCAGAAGTGTAGTCAAGGAACAAGCCAAATGTTGTTAAATTAATGAGTGATAGCGAAGATATGGACAGCAGCAGAAGAGACAAGAGTGAGATATTGGCTGGAAAGAGCACAATAATCTGGCAACAGGAAGTGTAAAGACATGGCTTAAATAGGAAGTTCATGGGAGGAGCAAAGAGTTCAAGGTTCAAGACAAACAAGACATAAGGCAAGGTTGTCTAAGGAGCCAGGCAGGGAGATGTCCGGCATCTCAGGTGGCTCAGCAAGAAGCAATACCACCAAACACAGCAGAGGTTGCAGGTTCAGATCTGGGTCCTAACAAGTGACCTGGATTGGGGGTCAAAATACAGGGCATACAAGGTATGTCCAAGATACTTGGATGAAACACAAGGTATGCCCAAGGTACTTAGATAAAATACTGGACATACAAGTTACATTGAATGCACTTAGATTAATTACTGGGCATACAAGGTAAGTCCAGGGTACTTAGATGGAATACGGGTCATACAAGGTATGTCTAAGGTACTTCGATGAAATACTGGTCATCCAGGGTACTTAGATGAAATACCAGTCATACAAGTTATGTCTAGGGCACTTAGATGAAATACCAATCATACAAGGTACATCCAGTGTACTTAGATGGAATACCAGTCATACAAGGTACATCCAGTGTACTTAGATGGAATACCAGTCATACAAGGTACGTCTAGGGTACTTAGAGGAAATATTGGTCAAACAGAATAAGTCCAAGGTACTTAGTCAAAGGTTTTTGGCCATACTCTATATGGTCTACTACTGAATAAATAATTACACCAAGGCTTTGAAGGCATTTAATAAAAAAAAATATTCTCCCTTGTTTTCTCTTGTGAACTGAAGCCTTGGCAATTGAGATCACATGGTCTTTTTGTGACTGCAGAGTCTACATTCCATTAGACTGCCCCTGCTTATAAGACTTGCAGTAAGTTATTTGTATCTACAAGGCACAGTCTGGAAGCACAGCCAGCATATGTGAACAAACATGGTGACCCCCAGATGTCAGTCGGGGTTCCTGTGTAGGGAAGAATATGCCTGAGAACACATTTTTGTATGATCCTTTTTACAAGTATGACTTTCACAGGTGGCGGATATCACATTCACGGGTATAGGTTTATTTTTGCTAAAATATAAATATACAGTAAACCTGCAATCTGTTACATTTTCCACATTGGAAAACTTGATTTTTTCTACATATATACATATATATGAATAAATTATACTCCAAAATACATATATAATAACTGTATGTATTCTTCATTAACAAGTCCATTCCTCCTCCTGTTGAGTGATGCAGACGGAAGAGAGCTATGAGGCTCTTCGTTTAAGACTGACCCTCCTCCGTAGGGTGACACATACAGATGGGGGCTATGGGGTTCTCATTTATTCATACTGTGACACAGACACTATGGGACTTTCCATTCTCCGATGACACAGACAGAAGGGAACCATGGGGCTTTCCATTCTTCGATGACACAGACAGCAGGGAACTATGGGGCTTTCCATTCTCCGATGACACAGACAGAAGGGGGCTATGAGGCTCTCCATCCTCCATAATATGAACAAACAGAAGGGAACTATGAGACTCTCCATCCTCCATAGGGTGAACAGACAGAAGGGAACTATGAGACTCTCCATCCTCCATAGGGTGAACAGACAGAAGGGAACTATGAGACTCTCCATCCTCCATAGGGTGAACAGACAGAAGGGAATTATGAGACTCTCCATCCTCCATAGGGTGAACAGACAGAAGGGAACTATGAGGCTCTCCATCCTCTGTAGGGTGTCACAGACAGACGGAAACTATGAGACTGTCCATCCTCTGTAGGGTGACATAGACAGAAGGGAACTGAGAGACTGTCCATCCTTCATAGGGTGACACAGACAGAAGGGAAATTTGAGGCTCTCTGCCCTCCATAGGGTGACACAGACAGAAGGGAACTATAAGGCTCTCCATCCTCCGAAGGGAGACACAGACAGAAGGAGGCTATGAAGCTCTCCATTCTCCATAGAGTGACACAGACAGAAGGCAACTATGGGGCTTTCCATTCTCCAGTGACACAGACAGAAGGGGGGCTATGAGGCTCTCAATCATCTATAAGGTGACACAGACAGAAGGCAACTATGGGGCTTTCCATTCTCTGGTGACACAGACAGAAGGGGGCTATGAGGCTCTCAATCCTCTATAGGGTGACACAGACAGAAGGGGACTATGAGACTTTCAATTCTCCAGTGACACAGACAGAAGGTAAGTATGAGGCTCTCCATCCTCTATAGCAGTGGTTCTCAACTCCTGTCCTCAGGACCCACTAACAGGCCTGATTTTAAGTATTGCATTGGGGAGATGCAGACTAGAATACTGCAATCACCGAGCAGCAAATGATATCACCTGTAAAGTATTTCAGTTATCTTTCAAACCTGGTCTGTTAGTGGATCCTGAGGACAAGAGTTGAGAACCATTGCTCTACAGGGTGACAAGGGCAGTAGGGAACTATGAGACTGTCTTTCCTCTGTAGGGTGGCACAGATAGAAAGGAAAATTGAGGCTCTCTGATCTCCATAGGGTGACACAGACAGAAGTGTACCATGAGGCTCTGAATCCTCTATAGGGTGAAAGGAGGGAACTATGAGACTGTCCATCCTCTATAGGGTGACACAGACAGAAAGGAAATTTGAGGCTCTCCATCCTCTATAGGGTGACAGGAGGGAACTATGAGACTGTCTGTCCTCTATAGGGTGGCACAGATAGAATGGAAATTTGAAGCTCTCTGTCCTCTGTAGGGTGACACAGACAGAAGGGGACTATGAGACAGTCAGT
This sequence comes from Glandirana rugosa, assembly GCA_018402905.1. NCBI lineage: Eukaryota > Metazoa > Chordata > Amphibia > Anura > Ranidae > Glandirana > Glandirana rugosa. The sequence continues at coordinate 23,897 of BLSH010061828.1, forward strand.
TCTCTGTAGGGTGACACATATAGAGGTGGCTATGAGGCTCTCTCTGCCCTCCGTAAGGTGACACACATAAGAATGAACTACCGGTCTGTTCCCTCTGCAGGACGAAAAAAGTGGGCCTTGGGGCTATTGGTCTTTCATTTTCTTTTTCTTCTTATTTTTTTTTCCTTCCTCCTCTTCTTCTTCTTTTTTGTCTAGTTCTGGTGGACAAGGTTTCAAATACGGTAACTCCTTCCACACTTCCCGAAGTCGATATGGAGTTAGGCCATGGGCAACCAGAACATCTGCATATCGGCAGTTGTCGTCACTCTTCAGGCCAAAGGAACGGAACCTTGGCTCATGATGGAAATTAACCTTAGCTGCCATGGCTAAGAAACCGAAGAAGACATCGTCCAGAGGGAAGGTAGGAATAATAGATGCCGCCCAGTGTAGAGACGGCACCAACTCCGATGGGAGGAGGAAACCACCACCAGAGACAAATGCAGGGTAGTATCCATGGGGATAGACAGAGATGGGCACAGCGTACTTTCCCCAGCGCTCAGGAGGGGCGTGGATTTGCAGTTGGCCATGGATGTGAAGTCGATATTTCTGGGGAGAGGAGTGAATGTAGGACACCAAAGCATGTGGGTTCACAAATTCATCATCATCACCTGAAAGGGAACAAGAGGAACATCTTTCAGAGGTGCAACTTTTTGTAACTTTCGGCAAAAATTAAAGTAAGTCTATTTCTTGGATAATGTTATCCATTAGAATGGAGAACCTAAAAAAAAGCACTTGGAGAGGCCTGCACATACTCTCCAGAGCACTCTTAGAAATAGAGACCTCCAAGCCTCAATAGAGAAAAACAGATTACAAACAGTTGTCTTCACACACAGCACCTTGCTATCAATTATATGGGGGTTACATTTCCAAACTTCTACTTATTTGCAGCCTCAGAATTTGTTTCTATAAAGTAGTACGGAAACTACTTTTGAAACTGGATATAATGAAAATTTTGGAAAAATAAATGACACCCCCATAGAATTGATAGCAAGGTTCTCTGTTTGAAGATAACCTGTCCCCTGGATCCTGTTCCCTCACAACAACTACGGTCACCCTCTTCTTCTATCCTATGCTCCTTCACTCACATCTTCAATCTCTCTCTCTAGTGGCACCTTCCCCTCCCCTCTAAAACATGCCCTGATCATCCCCATAATTAAAAATCCCTCACTGGACCCCACCAACCTGAACAACTTAAGACCCATCTCCTTGCTCCCGTTTGCATCAAAACTGCTAGAACCCTTAGTCTACAACCAAGCTCCTACCTCACTGACAAGAACCTTCTTGACCCCTTACAGCAGTGGCAGCTGCTCCATTAAGGCCGTAGGGGCACTGCCCCCCTATTCTCCATGCGCCCGGCCCCTAATCTCCATGCAGGGCGCTGGACGCATGGATTTCAATGGTTTTTTTTTTAGAAGCACATTATTAGAGCCTGAGGCTCTAATTGGCTTCAAAAAGGGTGGGCACGGGGGGCAGAGCCCACCCACTTATGTGACATTAGCAAATTAATATTCGCTATTGTCTTCCTGCTTCTCCTCCTGACCAATCAGGAAGCGGGTCTTAAGACCCGTTTGGCTTTAAGGATAAGTGAGTGTCCAGTCTCCAGGACGTCCTCTGCTTCGGTGACTGGTCAGACTCAGTGTCCCCCCATCACCTGGCCTGAGCCGACTTCTTCTATCTGGGCACAGGGGACCCCATGCTTTTCCTGCAGGGGGATATCCTCTGGAGCTGGGAACTCAGGGACTGGTCTGATACGGGCACCTTAGCGCAAATACTTCCCTACACGCCCCTTCCGCTGGGGAACCAAGCCCAGCAATGTCCCCATCCCCCAGCAACCAGATGGACACTGAGCTGAGGTTGCACCGACTGCTCGGGGAGCAGGAGAACGACGACTCTGTCGTCGACCCCGAGCTACTGTACCTCCTACCTTCTATGCCGGTATGTACTGGGGGGACTGGGATCATACCCCACTATAGGCCCTATCGGGTGAGCAATGGTGGGGGTTTGGGGGTGTGTGGTTTGTTTGCCAACCCCCAAAGAATATGGAGCACCAGCCGCCAATGCCTTACAGTTCGGCTTTTCGCTTACTACACTCCACTGAAACTGCCCTACTGAAGCTCACTAATGATCTACTAACTGCTAAAACCAATGCCCACGACCCCATACTCATACTACTAGACCTCTCTGCATCCTTTGATACTGTTGACCATCTCCCATCCTCTGGAACTCACCACCAGTGGTGGCTGGTGAAATTTTAGGATGGGGGGGGTGCCAGACCCCGTCCTTCCTTTTTGACCCCTCCCACTTCTCATAAACCCTACCCCTTATAGATGCCACCCATTGTGTCAAGAGTATACAGCCCAGCATCACCAGATAGGGGTATACAGCATGACCAGAGGGGTATACAGCATGACCAGAGGGGTATACAATATAACCAGAAGGGTATACACATGACCAGAGGGGTATACACATGACCGGAGGAGTATACAGCATCCAGCAACCCCCCCTACCCACCAGTGCAGTTGGGACATCAAAGTCCTGCACTTACCCCATCTAGGAGCGGGCAGCAGGCAGGCAGCGAGCAGTGTCCAGTGTCCGGCAAGTTGGAGCGGCTTGGCTTTGGCCGTGCATCCCCATACTTCTCCGATAAAGGCGTCCAATAGGATTGCCTGTTTTCTCCGCCAATCAGGAAAGGGGTAACATACTCGTGCTTCCTGATTGGCGGAGAGGCGATTCACTGTTAGACAGGAAAATGTTAATTTGCCTTTCTAACACACGTCAGTGGGCTTGTGGCGTACAGCATGGCGTCGCAAGCCACTCTATTTTGAAGCCTGTGAGAGCCTGTGGCTCTAATCAGGTGCTTCAAAAACCACTTACGTTTCTGTAATTCCTGCGGCCGGCGCCACAAAGAGGAGCGGCCGCATGAATAGGGGGTGGTTGCGGGTGGCCATGGATAGATTTTTCATGCTATGCATGAATTTATCCATTAGCATAGAGGGGGGTGGCTGGAGAGAGGGGGCGGCGCCCGTGCGCCCTTAATGGGCGGGCCGCCCCCTTGCTCACCGCCCGTTCTGTCCGGTTATCTCCTACTCTGTCCACTTTTAGGCAATCCATGAAAACTCATCTCTATAGGGAGGCCTATCCTGCCTTCAGCTAATAACCAAATCTTCTATTTTTCCCATGAGTTCGCCCTTCGCAGTTATTACCTTTTCTTTCACCAAAGCCCCCCCTCCCCCATTAAATTGTAAGCTCACAGGAACAGGGCCCTCCTAACTCCCTTGTATTGAATTGTACTGTTGCTGTATTGTCTCCCTTTACATTGTAAGGTGTTGCGCAAACTGTTGGTGCTATATAAATCCTGTATTACAATAATAATAATAACCGTTGAACACTCCTCGCCCTGCGCTTGTGTGCGCACAAAAGACTAGTAAAACTTTTTAGAGCCCAGATCTGATCTAAAGTTATTGGCGGACTGGGCCAAAGTGGTGGTAAACCCGTCCGTATACCCACTGAAGTGACTGGCCTCGGGTGATACACAGAGATGAAACAAATCCTCCTACATAAGTTATACCTGTTTATCAGCTGTATCTCTTCTCTACATCCATTCAAAGTGCAGATTTTATCAACCTGTCTGAGCGTTCAGAAGGAAGGGAGCGGAGAGCAGAAGTTACACTGTGCAGAGCCAGTGGAGGGTGGTGGTATATCATTGGTGGGGCAGCAAACGACCCTACGACACCCCCCCATTCGGTCGGGACTCCCGCACCCTCCCTGGTTGGTCACAAGCCCCGCACTTATCCCATCTATTACTTCCCCCTGCGTTTCCCCCTTCCTAGGCTTCACGCCGACTTCCCCTGCGTCTCCTCCTTCCTCCTCGGCGGCCAATAGGATCACTTCTTCTCTCTGCCAATCGGATCTCAGGGCCCGCTTCCTGAGCCAGGGCTGGCTGGGAGGAGAACCAGGAAGACAATAGTGAATATTAATTCGCTATTGTCACACAACATGGTGGGTTTGGGGCGCAGTGCTCTGAGCTACAAGACCACCCTTTTTTTTAAGCCAATTAGAGCCTCCGGCTCTAATCAAGTGCTGCTAAAAAGAAAAAAACCCATTGGAATCCATGCGTCCGGTGCCCTGCATGTAGATTAAGGGCCGGGCGCCTGGATTGGGGGGGAGGCGCTCCTGCGCCCCGTATGTACGGGCATCCGCTGTGCAGAGCTTAGCTCTGAAAAGCTGATTGGAGGCATGGGACACACCCCATCCACACAGCACACAGGAACAGAGCTGAGGCTGTCAATCACAGGCTGTGTGCTGGAGGTCCCTCCCCTGTCACCTATTTTCTCTTGGTGTCAGGAAAGCTTGTCAGAAGTGACTCATGCTGATAGCAGAGGTTGTTAAACTTACCTGCTCTGTGTAATGGTATTGCACAGAGCGGCCCCAATCCTCCTCCTCTGGACTCCCCCGCTGGTGTTTTTCACTCCTCCTCTCCATGTACCCCAAGCTGCTTGCTATGGGGGCACACTTGCAGGCAGGGCTGCTGTTACAAATCACGGGGCCCCTTACAGCCTACCTGACAGAAGTGACTGAGGACATTGATTTATCTTTGCAGCCTCCTTTGCAAAGATAAATTAATCGGAAGCACTCTTGAAGCACTCTTGAAGCTTCTCACACAGTTTACTGTGCTTCAGAGATGAATGGAGACAGAAGTGATTGGTACCGATCACTTACTGTGTTCATTCAGGAAAGGAAGGGGCCAATAAATTATATATTTACAGGCCTCTTTCCATCCTGAAACATCCTCCTGTGTACCCACAGCTGCTGGCAGGAGAGGATAGGAGGGAAGCCGGCAGTGCTATGGGGGAAAGAGGGGCCCCGGATAGCAGATGGAAGGCGTGAGAAGCATTCCCTTTCACAAAACACACACAACTCTGTGTACATAGCAACAGAGATCTGGTTGGTTCTTCTACCTGAAAAGCAGGGAGAGAAAACAACCTGACCAGAAAGCAGAAGCAGCACATGTTGCTCATTGTTAACCCCTTCCCAGCCAGTGTCATTATTACAGTATTATCACTGATCACTGTATTAGAGTCACTAGCAGGGGTGGCCCATCCATTGTGGGCGCACAGGCGCCAACCCCCCTATCCCTGCTGCCGCCCTCCCTATCCATGCGCCAGGCATTCCTATGGCGGGGATTGTTTTTTGAAGCACTGACTACAGCGTTACAGAGGATCTAATAAGCTTCAAAATAGGGTGGGCTCAGGGTGCAGAGCATTACGTCCGGAGCCCACCCAGGTGTGTTGCAACAGCAAATGAGTATTGCAACACTGATCCTTCTCCCAGCCAATCTGGAAGCAGGTCTGATACCCGTCACCCGATTGGCTGAAAGGACAGGCAATTCTAATGGACGCCTAGGAGGATGGGTGGAGATGCACGGCACTGGAGGAGGGAGGAGGAGAAGACATGGGAGCCGCTACCCCATGCCTGGACCCAATCGCGGGTAGCCGGAGGACATAGAGTACGCCCTACCCGCTCCCTGGCTGTCCCGGAACACAGTGAGCATGCGAGCGCTCACGATCCCACGGCCACTTTCAGGTGACGGCCATTTAGCGATATCGAACCACTTTCCGTCGTCAATCCATGGCGGGCGGTTGGTAAGTGGTTAAGACTATTGGGCGGAAGTGACATAGAGTCCGCCCTACCCGCTCCCCAGGAACACAGTGAGCGAGCGAGCGCGCCTCCGGCAGAATCGCAGCGATTCAGCCATGATCCCATCTCATAAGTGAAGCATAGTAAACTGTTTTTTACTATACTTCCATTTCTGAATGAATGGGAGGCTCGGTACTCAACTATTTGTTTATTCGGTAGGAGTAAAGGGCCCCATTATCAGTGGGAAGAGGGAAGGGCCCTTGCCATGGGTCAGGGGGGGCCTTTCATAATTTCTTACACCGGAGCCCTGAAGGTTCTAGTTACGCCTCTGAGATGTACAACGGTCCAAAGGTCAGCTTTATGAAAAAATTATGAAAAAACAGTCCAGTCCAATATTGTACAAAAAAAACATTGAATATGATGGTGAGTGCACTATGGGACCTGTGCAAAGCAAAGTAAAAAGAGTCAATAAAAATAATAATAATAATATGAATAATAATGCGAGGGTCCTTCAGATGTACAAAGGTCCAAAGGCCAGCTTTGGGGGCTGGCACACTATAAAGGTAGTGATGATGCTTCAAGTGGCAAATATAAAGCGCAGAAGCGTTGGGAAACAATAAAGTGTACGCTTACCGACTTGGTTGGACTCACGTACCATACGCTTGTTGGGATCAGTGGCGTCCATAGGGTGGGGTCTCCTAGGGCCATTACTCCCCAATTTTGTTCTGTGCCCCCCCATGTGCCCCCCCAACTGAATTCATGCCAGTATGCCACATAGATAGTGTGACGCTGCTATAGGCTTTATTTGCTTTTGATTTGACTCACAGTCTAAGCACGGCTGCAGCTAGGGTTGCCACATCATCCCTTTAATCCAGGACACCTATGAATTACACAGGTTGTTCTGAGGCTGATTTAATGCAGATAAGGCACCAAATGAGTTTAATTACCACCTTAATCAGCCACAGAACCTGTGTAATTCATAGGTGTCCTGGATTAAAGGGATGATGTGCCAACCTTAGCTGCAGCTTGCTAGTATCTCCGCCTCCGAGACGGAGTCCCGCCTGCCCTGAGCCCTCCCCTCCCGGCCTGCTGTGCGAGCGTCTCTCACTCTGACTGACTGAGTCTGACTCTAGTGGGTGGAGTCATGATGACTCATCAGTCTGTGAGGAGTAGTGCAGCGCACGCGCACACTGACTGCAGCCAGAGGAGGAGAGAGCCAGCCTGTGCGCAGCGTGTGTAGCGTCTGCCTCGTGGCAGCGGTGGCGTCACAGAGAGAGACAGATGGTGACTGAGGAGCTGGTTGGAGACTGGAGAGGAGTGAGAAGTCTGAGGAGTTAGCGTCACCATCCATTAACCTACTGACACCCTCCACTGACCTACTGACACCGTCCATTGACCTACTGACACCGTCCATTGACCTACTGACACCATCCATTGACTTACTGACACCATCCACTGACCTACTGAAACCATACACTGACCTACTGACACCACCTACTGACACCATCCACTGACCTACTGACACCATCCACTGACCTACTGACACCACCCACTGACCTACTGACACTGTCCATTGACCAACTGACACCGTCCATTGACCTACTGACACCATCCATTGACTTACTGACATCATCCACGGACCTCATCCACTGACCTACTGACACCACCTACTGACCTACTGAACCATCCACTGACCTACCGACACCACCTACTGACACCATCCACTGACCTACTGACACCATCCACTGACACCACCTACTGACACCATTCACTGACCTACTGACACCATCCACTGACCTACTGACACCACCCACTGATCTACTGACACCACCTACTGACATCATCCACTGACCTACTGACACCATCCACTGACCTACTGACACCACCTACTGACACCACCTACTGACCTACTGACACCATCCACTGACCTACTGGCACCGCCCACTGACCTACTGACACCACTGACTGACCTACTGACACCACCCACTGACCTACTGACACCGCCCACTGACCTACTGACACCATCCACTGCTCTACTGACACCGCCCACTGACCTACTGACACCACACACTGACCTGCTGACACCATCCACTGACCTGCTGACACCATCCACTGACCTCCTGGCACCACCTACTGACCTACTGACACCATCCACTGACCTACTGATACCATCCACTGACCTCCTGGCACCATCCACTGACCTACTGACACCATCCACTGACCTACTGACACCATCCACTGCTCTACTGACACCATCCACTGACCTACTGACACCGCCCACTGACCTACTGACACCGCACACTGACCTGCTGACACCATCCACTGACCTGCTGACACCATCCACTGACCTCCTGGCACCACCTACTTACCCACTGACACCATCCACTGACCTACTGACACCATCCACTGACCTACTGATACCATCCACTGACCTCCTGGCACCATCCACTGACCTACTGACACCATCCACTGACCTACTGACACCATCCACTGACCAGCTGACACCATCCACTGACCTGCTGACACCACCTACGCACACCACCTACTGACCTACTGACACCCCCTATTGACCTGCTGACACCACCTATTGACCTGCTGACACCACCTACTGACCTACTGACACCACCTAATAACCTACTGAAAGATTAGAGAGCGACAACAGAATGGGACTTTCTCTGTACCGTACAAAACTTATATTATACAATAGTTGTAAAAATATATAAAGTTTATTGAAATCATCTTAAAAACATGTTTAAAATACACTAAAAACCCCAAACTACTTCAAGATGGTGGGCTGCATCCCCATTAATAGAAATTGTCTCCCAAGTTCCCGTAGTGGCTGTGATATTGACAAAACTGATATAGGTTAGGACCAAAAGTGATAGGCAGGGAACAGGAACAGATTGGTACACTGGGGGATATTCATTGGGGGGGTGTGGGATGTAAATAGCGTGAGCCCATGATCGTGCAAAATAGTTCTTCCTTTACATGTTTTGCGTTTTAATTGTAACGCTTCCTCAGAAGATCAGGGGGTTCAGTTACATACTCTATCCTGTAAAGGCAAACATATAAGTACATATAATATAATAAGACATCAGATGGAAAACATTTATCATGTCAAATAGACATATGATAGATTGATACATTTGTCAACTCACTTGGCAACCAATGTGGCCCTAGGCTGGTAGGCAATCGACATGCCAACGCCCCAGAGGCCCACCAAAACTGGTAGATGCGGGGACGTATTTTGTAGACTGTATCCTGTGGTAGAATATATTTATGATTGTCAATTCAAAATAATAGTGGGCATACCACTTTGAGAGGGGCAGCAAATTAAACCACGGCTGCCTCTCCTTCTCTTCTATTTACCCAGCAAATTGACGGCCAACGTTTTTTTTTCAGAAATTTTGTGCGTCATGACGACAACTGCCCCCATGCTCCACTTGCCCCTATACTACCCTAGCCCGTTCCTATACTGCCCTAGCCTGTCCATATACTACCCTAGCCTGTCTATATACTGCCCTAGCCTGTCCATATACTACCCTAGCCTGTCCATATACTACCCTAGCCTATCCTTATACTACCCTAGCCAGTCTATATACTACCCTAGCCTGTCCCTATACTACCCTAGCCTGTCCATATACTACCCTAGCCTGTCCATATACTAACCCAGCCTGCCCCTATACTAGCCTAGCCTGTCCATATACTACTCTAGCCTGTCCATATACTACCCTAGCCTGTCTATATACTAACCCAGCCTGCCCCTATACTAGCCTAGCCTGTGTATATACTACCCTAGCCAGTCTATATACTACCCTAGCCAGCCCCTATAATATCATAGCCTGTCTATATACTACCCTAGCCTCTCTATATACTACGCTAGACTGTCAATATACTACCCTAGCCTGTCCCTATACTACCCTAGCCTGTCCTTATACTAGCCTAGCCTGTATATATACTACCCTAGCCTGTCCATATACTACCCTAGCCTGTCCATATACTACCCTAGCCTGTCCATATACTACCCTAGCCTGTCCATTAACTACCCTAGCCTGTCTATATATTGACCCAGCCTGTCCCTATACTAGCCTAGCCTGTGTATATACTACCCTAGCCTGTCTATATACTAACCCAACCTGTCCCTATACTACCCTAGCCTGTCTGTATACTACCATAGCCTGTCCATATACTACCCTAGCCTGTCCATATACTACCCTAGCCTGTCTATATACTACCCTAGCCTGTCTATATACTAACCCAGCCTGTCCCTATACTACCCTAGCCTGTCTATATACTACCCCAGCCTGCCCCTATACTACCCTAGCCTGTCTGTGTACTACCCTAACCTGCCCCTATACTGCCCTAGCCTGAATATATACTACCCTAGCCTGTCTATATACTATCCTAGCCTGCCCCTATACTACCCTAGCCTGTCTATATACTACCCTAGCCTGTCTATATACTACCCTAGCCTGCCCCTATATTACCCTAGCCTGTCTATATACTACCCTAGTCTGTCTATATACTACCCTAGCCTGTCCCTATACTACCCTAGCCTGTCCTTATACTAGCCTAGCCTGTATATATACTACCCTAGCCTGTCCATATACTACCCTAGCCTGTCCATTAACTACCCTAGCCTGTCAATATATTGACCCAGCCTGTCCCTATACTAGCCTAGCCTGTGTATATACTACCCTAGCCTGTCTATATACTGACCCAGCCTGTCCCTATACTATCCTAGCTTGTCTATATACTACCCTAGCCTGTCCGTATACTACCCTAGCCTGTCCATATACTACCCTAGCCTGTCTATATACTACCCTAGCTTGTCCCTATACTACCCTAGCCTGTCTATATGCTAACCCAGCCTGCCCCTATACTACCCTAGCCTGTCTATATACTACCCTAGCCTGTCTGTATACTACCCTAGCCTGTCTATATACTAACCCAGCCTGCCCCTATACTACCCTAGCCTGTCCCTATACTACCCTAGCCTGTCCCTATACTAACCCAGCCTGCCCCTATACTACCCTAGCCTGTCTATATACTACCCTAGCCTGTCCCTGTACTAACCTAGCCTGTCTATATACTAACCCAGTCTGCCCCTATACTACCTTAGCCTGTCCCTATACTACCCTAGCCTGTCTATATACTACCCCAGCTTGCCCCTATACTATCCCAGCCTGGCTCTATACTACCCTAGCCTGTCCGTATACTACCCCAGCCTGCCCCTATACTGCCCTAGCCTGTCTGTGTACTACCCTAACCTGCCCCTATACTGCCCTAGCCTGAATATATATTACCCTAGCCTGTCTATATACTATCCTAGCCTGCCCCTATATTACCCTAGCCTGTCTATATACTACCCTAGCCTGTCCCTATACTACCCTAGCCTGTCCCTATACTACCCTAGCCTGTCCATATACTACCTTAGCCTGTCTATATACTACCCTAGCCTGTCTATATACTACCTTAGCCCATCCCTATACTACCCTAGTCTGCCCCTATACTACCCTAGCCTGCCCCTATGCTGCCCTAGCTTGTCTATATACTACCCTAGCCTGTCTATATACTACCCTAGCCTGCCCTTATATTACCCTAGTCTGTCCCTATACTACCCTAGCCTGTCCCTATACTACCCTAGCCTGTCCCTATACTACCCTAGCCTGTCCATATACTACCTTAGCCTGTCTATATACTACCCTAGCCTGTCTATATACTACCTTAGCCCATCCCTATACTACCCTAGTCTGCCCCTATACTACCCTAGCCTGCCCCTATGCTGCCCTAGCTTGTCTATATACTACCCTAGCCTGTCTATATACTACCCTAGCCTGCCCTTATATTACCCTAGTCTGTCCCTATACTACCCTAGCCTGTCCCTATACTACCCTAGCCTGTCCCTATACTACCCTAGCCTGTCCATATACTACCTTAGCCTGTCTATATACTACCCTAGCCTGTCTATATACTACCCTAGCCTGTCTATATACAACCTTAGCCCGCCCCTATACTTCCCTAGCCCGCCCCTTGGAATTGAACATAATGGTATGTCATATAATTTTGTATATAGACAAGGTACTGTTGCATGTAAATCTGACCTCCTGATAAATGTAATCTTAGTTTTAATTATCATGATATAAAATAATGGATGTGGGGGCCTTTTAGTGGGCGTGATTTTTTTTTGGGGGGGGGGTGCAGAATTTCATTCTTGGACCCAGGCAGCACAATGTCTTGGGTCAGCCCTGATCCCAACAAGCGTTATTGACCCGCGGTGCCGTATGGTATGTATGGTACGTGAGTCCAACCAAGTCGGTAAGCGTACACCTTCATTGTTTCCCAACGCTTCCGCACTTTATATTTGCCACTTGAAGCATCATCACTACCTTTATAGTGTGCCAGCCCCCGAAGCCGACCTTTGGACCCTTGTACATCTGAAGGACCCTCTGATTATTATTCATATTATTATTATTGACTCTTTTTACTTTGCTTAGCACAGGTCACATTACCACCCACCGTCATATTTGATGTTTTTTTTTCATAATTTTATAGGTTTATGAACTTATTGAATTCACTTATCTTGTGTTATATTCACTGTCATCTTTTTCTTTTTTTTAAGCGCTACATTTGTTATTTATTATCTCTCGTACTAGCGATTGGGACCCGGAACTCCCAATTCCGGGTCACCTGATCGCTTTGATAGTCTCTGATTGGCTATCACTGTGATCAGTCACTGTGAGCCTGCCCATGGGTTTCCTTCCTCGTTTGAATGAAGAGAAAGATACATTGTATCTCCCTATTCTTGCAGGAGAGGAACTGTAAACAAACCAAAGTGTGTATAAAAAAAACCTAAAAAAAATTCAAATTTAAAATAAAGAATAAAAAAATAAAAAAAAAATAACAACATCAAGGTTGCCAGAGTTAGTGTTAGGGTCAAGGTCAAAGTCGGGGTCAAAGGTCACGGTCAGCCTATTTTGGGTAGGATAAAAAAACAAATAAAAATTAAAAATAAAGAATAAACAATTTAATAATAAAGAAAAAAATAACAAGATCAAGGTTGCTAGGGTTAGTGTTAGGGTCAAGGTCAGGTTCAAAGGTCAAGGTCGGGGTTAAAGGTCATAGTCAGCCTATTGTGGGTAGAATAAGGAAAAAAAATAAATTAGTATTGGTGTCAGTATAAAAAAAAATGTAAAAAGTAAAATGCGCACTACGGTTTCTGGGCCGTACTACGGGGACAAACAACAACTAACATACACATATGTGGTATCGCTACGATCGTCCAGAGCAGGAGAATTTATTTATTTTTATATTTATTATTTTTTTCTTTGCTGGTAAATTATGATAATAGCAAGAAATATTTAGCTACAGTATCTTACAACCCTCACATTTTTGTAAATATTTTATTCTATCTTTTCATGTGACAACACTGAAGAAGTGACACTTTGCTACAATGTAAAGTAGTGAGTGTACATATAATAATGGTTCAACATTATGCCTACATACGGCACACCTGAAGATGGTCCCTTACCTTTAAATATATAGGTAGCCTCTGGACACCGGTAGTTTAGCCACTCGAGAAAACATCGCTCTTTCAGAGACAAGTTATGGTGGCTCTCTATGAAGTCCCAGAGAATGATGTCCCTATGGGTTGAGGCCTCCTCAATCAGCCTCTCCATCTGCCTCCTCAGCCCGGAACTGGCCACCAGAAACACCCGCTTTAAGTGATATCCCCCCAGCTTTCTCTCTTTGGCCCACGTGTTCCTGAGAGACTCGCGTCTGGCTTTTCCGGCCGGATGGGACTTCACTGCCAGAAGGATCAATGGCTCCTGGGTCTCGCAGTATCCAAAGAGGCCTATAACAGCTCGGCACCTGTACTTCTGGAGGGCCGGGTACCACCTCGTGTATTCCGACAGGTTTAGAAAGAAGCTGAAGTTCGCATCGTAAAGAGTGGCTGACCGGCGGAGAGACGGGGGAGAGCTAAGATTGGCTGGGAAAGGGTGGTGGAGGTCTGGAAGGTCGCCTATAGGCTCACTCTCATAAAGAATATAGGTGAGGAGAGACAGGGTGAAGCACAGAGAGATGGAGAGGGCGGTGATGGACGAACGCCTCCGTCTTACCATACCCTGCAAAGAGAAACAAACAGGAGCAGTGTGAAGAATCTACTTAGATAAAGATTCACATCTTATATCAGTCCCTACACCAGAGGAGCTTACACTCTAATGTCCCCCCACAGTCACACACTATTATTATACATTTATATAGCTCTGACATATACCGCAGTGCTGTACAGAGATCACTGAGCCAGTCACATCAGTCTCTGTACCACAGGAGCTTACACTCTAATGTCCCCCTACAGTCACACACTATTATTATACATTTATATAACTCTGACATATACCGCAGTGCTGTACAGAGATCACTGAGCCAATCACATCAGTCTCTGTACCACAGGAGCTTACACTCTAATGTCCCCCCACAGTCACATCAGTCTCTGTACCAGAGGAGCTTACACTCTAATGTCCCCCCACAGTCACACACTATTATTATACATTTATATAGCCTCGATATATTTACATATTATTATCACACACTGACACCCCCCTGTAATCTCACATTCGAGG
>BLSH010061828.1:66901-83327 GCA_018402905.1 Glandirana rugosa
TGGGTAAGAATACTTATTTCTTGTAGACTCGACCTCTCTTTTATCGCCTTATTGTAAGTTAACCGGTGAACCACCTCGACCACTTAAAAATAAAAGGACAATGGGAGTCGTGATAGACCTACCGGTATTACGTTATAAAAGGATTAAGGGGTTAAAAATGCTTATTTCTTGTAGACTGGGTCTTTTTTGTATCGAATTATAGTAAGTTGACCGGTGATCTACTTCGACTACTTAAAAATAAAAGGACAATATCCGAGATAGATCACCCGGGTTATGTCATAAAAGGAATAAGTGAGGAAGAATCCTTATTTCTTGTATACTGGACCTCTCTCTTATCGAATTATTGTGAGTCAACCGGTGATCTACCTCGACTATTGCAAAATCAAAGTACAATAGTAGTCGAGATAGATCACCGGTATTATGTCATAAAAGGGTTAAGTAGACAAGAATCCTTAGTTCTTGTAGACTGGACCTCTCTTTTATCGAATTAATGTAAGGCTGAGGGTAACAGGAAAATAAAAATTCACCAGCTCCACCAAGTGGCCAATTGAATGTTATTCCGCTATTTTCTCTCCAGCTCAGATGTTCTTTATTCATAAGAATGGGTGCATCAGCAACATACTGTATTATGGCCACTAGATGGAGCTGATGATAGCAGGAAAATTAAAATGAATTAGCTCAATCTAGTGGCCAGTTAAATGTTATTAATAAACTATTTTCACTTCAGGTCAAATGTTCTTTATTTGTAAGAATGGGCAAATTCGAATTAGGAAAATACTGCATTATGGCGACTAGACAGTGCTGAGGAGAACAGAAAAATAAAAATTCATCAGCTCTATCTAGTGGACAATGAATTGTTATTAAACTATTTTCTCTTCGGGTCAGATGTTCTTTATTTGCAAAAAATAAATCAGGAAAATTTAGATTGTAAGCCCAGGGTCCACTTAACTCTCTTGTATTTTATTGTATGGTAACTGTACTGGCATCCCTTTATATTTTTAAGTGTTGCACAAACTGCTGGCACTATATAAATCCCAAAATATAATAATAATAATACCACCACATTATAACCACTAGATGGAGCTGATGATAACGGGAAATTAAAAAACATTCAGCTCCATCTTGTGGCCAATCGAATGTTATTATGCTATTTTCTGTCCAGGTCACATGTTCTTAATTCGTAAGAATGGTTGAATTAGGAAATTACTCCACTATGGACACTAGATGGAGCCGATGATAACAGGAAATTAAAATGTGTCCGCTGCATCTAGTGGCCAATTGAATGTTGTCAAAGTATTTTCTCTCAAGGTCAGATGTTCTTCATTCACATAAATGGAGTGAATCAGGAAAATAGCACATTATGGACACTAGATGGAGCTGATGATAATAGGAAATAAAAAAAAAATAATCACCTTTATTTAGTGACCAGTTTAATGTTATTAGGTTTTTGTTTTCTACTCCAAGTTATATGTGTGAATAAGGTAAGTTAGGAAAGGTTTTCATTGGCCAACAGATGGAACTGATGATAATATTAAAAAAAAAAAAGTCATCGGTTCCATCTAGTGGCCAAAGTTTAAAGTTATTAAGTTATTTTTTCTCCAGGTCAGATGTTTTATTTGTAAAAATAAAAAAAGTTCTGTTATTTCTCCACTTCCCGAAAAAGGGTGACAACACTGTTTGTTTATCAGGGAATTCGCAAAGCAGTACTGCCACCCTGTGGACAGTCGCCCACCACTGAGTTGTAAGCTACTTTAGCAGCATCCCCTCCTCCTGCTCAAACAACCAAGATGACCACCTCTTCTACCTAACCCACCATTGTCACCATCAGGCAGCTCTGTCCAGGGCAATGATTTCCAGCATATGACATAGTAGTGTAACTATTGCCAGATTTTATATATACACTATATTGCCAAAAGTATTGGGACACCTGCCTTTACACGCACATTCATTTTAATGGCATCCCAGTCTTAGTCTGTAGGGTTCAACATTGAGTTGGCCCACCCTTTGCAGCTATAACAGCTTCAACTCCTCTGGGAAGGCTGTCCACAAGGTTTAGGAGTGTCTATGGGAATGTTTGACCATTCTTCCAGAAGAGCATTTGTGAGGTCAGGCACTGATGTTGGATGAGAAGGCCTGGCTCACAGTCTCCACTCTAATTTATCCCAAAGGTGTTCTAGGTCAGGATTCTGTCCAGGCCAGTCAAGTTCCTCCACCCTCAAACTTTTAATCCATGTCTTTATGGACCTTGCTTTGTGCACTGGTCCAAATTATGTGATGGAGGGGGGATTATGGTGTGGGGTTGCTTTTCAGGGGTTGGGCTTGGCCCCTTAGTTCCAGTGAAGAGAAATCTTAAGGCGTCAGCATACCAAGACATTTTGGACAATGTCATGCTCCCAACTTTGTGGGAAGAGTTTGGGGATGGCCCCTTCCTGTTCCAACATGACTGCGCACCACTGCACAAAGCAAGGCCCATAAAGACATGGATGAGCGAGTTTTGGGTGAAGGAACTTGACTGGCCTGCACAGAGTCCTGACCTGAACTCGATAGAACAACTTTGGGATGAATTGGAGAGGAGATTGTGAACCAGGCCTTCTTGTCCAACATCAGCGCCTGTCCTCACGCTTCTGGAAGAATGGTCAAACATTCCCATAGACACTCCTAAACCTTGTGGACAGCCTTTCCAGAAGAGTTGAAGCTGTTATAGCTGCAAAGGTTGGGCCAACTCAATATTGAACCCTACAGACTAAGACTGTGATTAAAGATCATGTGCGTGTAAAGGCAGGTGTCCCAATACTTTTGGTAATACAGCGTGTGTGTGTGTGTGTGTGTGTGTGTATATATATATATATATATACACAGTGGGTAAAATAATTATGCCCGCTTACAAAGGAATGAAGCGTCTATAATTTTTATCATAGGAGTATTTCATGATAGAGACAGAATATCAACCAAAAATCCAGAAAAAAACACGATACATATGTTGTTATAAATTGAGTTGCAGTTCAGTGAGTAAAATAAGTATTTGATGCCCTACCAACCAACAATAATTCTACCCCCTACAGACTGGCTACAATAGGTGCCCATGTGGTACACAGATTAGTCCCATGAATGTAAGAAGGTCCTCCTAACGACAACTCGTGTATAAAAGACACCTGTCCACAGGACCTCTTTCTTCCATTGAAACCTCTCCATCATGGGCAACACCAAAGAGCTGTCAAAAGTGTTCAGGGAGAAGATTGTAGACCTGCACAAGGCTGGAATGGGGGCTACAAGACCATCAGCAAGAAGCTTGGTGAGAAGGAGACAACTGTTGGAACGATTATTGTCAGATGGAAAAAATACAAAATAACCATCAATCACCTTCAGTCTGGAGCTCCATGCAAGATTTCGCCTCATGGGGTGAGGATGACCATAAGAAAAGTGAGGGATCTGCCCAGAGCTACACGGGAGGACCTTGTGAATGATCTCAAGGCAGTTGGGACCACAGTCACCAAACAAACCATTGGTAATACAATACGCCGCCATGAATTGAAATCCTGCAGCGTCCACAAGGTCCCCCTCCTCAAGGCACATGTGCAGGCCGTCTGAAGTTTGCCAATGAACATCTAAATGATTCAGAGAAGGATTTAGAGAAAGGGCTGTGGTCAGAGGAGACCAACATTGAGCTCTTTGCCATTAACTCAACCGTGTTTGGAGGGAAAAAATGCTGACTATGACCCTAAGAACACCATCCCTACAAGTCAGGCACGGAGGTGCTGTTTCTCTGCTAAAGGTACAGGCTGACTTTGCCACATTGAGGGGCCAATGAACGGGGCTACTTATTGTAAAGTCTTGGATGGGAACCTTCTTCCCTCAGCCAGAACACTGAAGATGGGTTGTGGATGGGTCTTCAAGCATAACAATGACCCAAAAACTTACCACAAAGGCAACAAAGGAGTTGCTCAAGAAGAAGCACATTAAGGACATGGAGTGGCCCAGCTAGTCCCCAGACCTTAATCCTATAAAAAAATGTATGGAGGGAGCTGAAACTTTGAGATGCCAAGCGACAGCCAAGAAACCCTAATGCGGTAATAAAGCCCGCTTTGTTATACTTTACCTACAGGTAAGCCTATAATAAGCCTTACCTGTAAGCAAAATTAATATCTCCTAAACTTGCACCATTTAGGAGATATTCTCCCAATTTATGCGCTCTGAAGGTCCAGTAAACCGATCTCCAGAGCTTCTTGCCGGAACAGAGGGCTTCTGCGCGCATGCGCGGGAGTGACGTCATCGTGGCCCTGGCCACTCTCAGCACCGGAGCCTGTAAACGCGGAAGATGATAGCACTCTCAGCGGCGACTGTGCCGCTGGAAGGGTTTCGTTCTAAGGTACGTATACTAGCACATTATGCCATTGTCTTATAGGTTTTTTTTTGTTTTGTTTTTAATTTTGCAGTGCTTTACTACCGCTTTAACCACTTCAGCCCCGGAAGGATTTCACACTTTAGGACTGGAGCCCTTTTTGCGATTCGGCACTGCGTCGGTTTAACTGACAATTGCATGGTCGTACGGCGTTGTACCCAAACAAAATTTGCGTCCTTTTTTTCCCACAAATAGAGCTTTCTTTTGGTGGTATTTGATCGCCTCTGCGTCATTTCTGATCACCGCTATAAACAAAAGAAGAGCGACAATTTTGCAGAAAAAAACAATTTTTTCTTACTTTTTGCTAAAATACAAATCCAAAAAATATATATATAAAAAAACATTTTTTTTCATCGGTTTTAGCCGATTTATATTCTTCCTCATATTTTTGGTAAAAAAAAAAAATCACAATAGGCGTTTATTGATTGGTTTGCGCAAAAGTTGCCGCATTTATGAATGATGAGAATTAATTTCTGGGGGTTTTTTTTTTTATTTTTTACTAGTAATGGCGGCAATCTGCGATTTTTAGCGGTACTGCGATATTGCAGCGGACCATTTTGACACTTTTTTGGGACCATTGGCATTTATACAGCGATCAGTGCTATGAAAATGCACTCATTACTGTGTGAATGTCATTGGCAGTGAAGGGGTTAACCTGGAGGGGGGCGCTGTAAGGGTTAACTGTGTTCCCTCAGTGTGTTCTAACTGTATGGGGGCTGGGCTGTGATCACAGCTTCCATACACAGGGAGCCTGCTATCATCGCCCTTCCCCCTCTCTCAGAACGGAGATCCGTGTTTACTTACAGGGACCCCCGTTCCCCCACTGTGGGGGAGCCATCGCGGGTAGCCGGCGGAGATTGATTCCACCCTACCTGCTCCCTGCCCCCCCCCCCTCGCCACACAGTGAGCGTGCAAGCGCGCCTCCGGCAGCACGCTCGCGCGCTCACAATACTCGTTATTGCAGCCGCCGTCAGGTCATAAACAGGAAGCCTGTGATCACAGCCCTACCCCCTCTGTCAGAACAGAGATCCGTGTTTACTTACACGGACCTCCGTTTTTTCACTGCGGGGGAGCCATCGGGGGTAGCCGGCGGAGATGGAGTCCACCCTACCCGCTCCCTGGCCCTCCCGGAACACAGTGAGCGCGCCTCCGGCGGCGTGCTCACAATACGAGTTATTGCGGCCATTGTCAGGTGACAGCGGTTTGCGATAACAAGCCACTTTGCCGCCGTCACGCTGTGGATTTAAGGATTTAGAGAAGATCTGTAAAGAGTGGACCAAAATCCCTCCTGAGATGTGCAAACCTGGTCACCAACTACAAGAAACGTCTGACCTCTGATATGATATCACTGTTCTGCAAACATCTGGAAAGTGTGTGTGAAACTATAGCAGAGCGAAACCATATACCTGTTCTTCTCTATGCTGTAGTTTCACACACAGCTTCCAGATGTTTGCAGAACAGTGACATGGGTTCGTCCCGGTTTTTGTTAAAGTGTTACACAGACTTTACAGATGTTTGCAGAACAGTAGTTCTGTTAGTCCCGGTTTCATTTAAAGTGACACACAGACTTTCCAGATGTTTGCAGAACAGTAGTTCAGTTAGTCCCGGTTATATTTAAAGTGACACACAGACTTTACAGATGTTTGCAGAACAGTAGTTCAGTTAGTCCCGGTTATATTTAAAGTGACACACAGACTTTACAGATGTTTGCAGAACAGTAGTTCAGTTAGTCCGGGTTATATTTAAAGTGACACACACAGCTTCCAGATGTTTGCAGAACAGTAGTATGGTTTCTCCCGGTTTTAGTTAAAGTGACACACACAGTTTACAGATGTTTGCAGAACAGTGATATGGGTTCTCCCGGCTTATTTATACTATTTTGACACAGTTTGAAGATGATTTTAGAACAGTTATATGGCTTCTACCGTTAATTAATACTTTTCAGACCCAGTTTGAAGATGGTCCACATCTACCTCCATTTTTGCTTTTTTTATGTTTTTATTTTTTTTTAAATATTTAAAGTTATTTCCCTGTCCCCATTTCTTTGTAGGGCACTTGTCCCACCCTTACCCCCATTTTCCTTCCTTTTGCAGACCTCTAGGACCTTCCTGGACTTTTTTACAGCAATTTTCAGAACTTTTGGTAAAATTACCAGAACCCCGGACCCGAACCCGGACTTTTTTTTTGAAAAGTCCGGGTTCAGGTCCGGGTCCCGGACACCCCAAAGTTCGGTACGGACCCGAACTTTACAGTGCTCTGTGTATGAGTACTATATGAATTTGTCATACCAATCATGTCTATTTATATTTTTATATGTCAGCTCTTTTCCATATGGTCTTATTAAAAATTGTATCATGTATTTCAAGATTATGGAATTGCATTGTAAAATAAACTTATATATACAGTATCTCACAAAAGTGAGTACACCCCTCACATTTTTGTAAATATTTTTTTCTATCTTTTCATGTGACAACACTGAAGAAATGACACTTTGCTACAATGTAAAGTAGTGAGTGTACCACTTGTATAACAGTGTATATTTGCTGTCCCCTCAAAATAACTCAACAC
The DNA here is from genome assembly GCA_018402905.1 of Glandirana rugosa. Lineage (NCBI taxonomy): Eukaryota > Metazoa > Chordata > Amphibia > Anura > Ranidae > Glandirana > Glandirana rugosa. Next base: position 73,869 of record BLSH010061828.1, read on the forward strand.
ACAGCCATTAATGTCTAAACCGCTGGCAACAAAAGTGAGTACACCCCTAAGTGACAATAACCAAACTGGGCCTAAAGTGTTAATATTTCGTGTGGCCACCATTATTTTCCAGTACTGCCTTAATCCTCTTGGGCATGGAGTTCACCAGAGCTTCACAGGTTGCCACTGGAGTCCTCTTCCACTCCTCCATGACAACATCATGGAGCTGGTGGATGTTAGAGACCTTGCACTCCTCCACCTTCCATTTGAGGAACCCCCACAAATGCTCAATAGGGTTTAGGTCTGGAGATGCTTGGCCAGTCTATCACTTTTACCCACAGCTTCTTTAGCAAGGCAGTGGTCGTCTTGGAGGTGTGTTTGGGGTCGTTATCATGTTAGAATACTGCCCTGCGGCCCAGTCTCTGAAGGGAGGGGATCATGCTCTGCTTCAGATTGTCACAGTACATGTTGGCATTCATGGTTCCCTCAATGAACTGTAGCTCCCCAGTGCCGGCAGCACTCATGCAGCCCCAGACCATGACACTCCCACCCCCATGCTTGACTGTAGGCAAGACACACTTGTCTTTGTACTCCTCACTTAGTTGTTGCCACACACGCTTGACACCATCTGAACCAAATAAGTTTATCTTAGTCTCAGTACATCATGTTGTTTTCCTATCATCCCTCTAGGAGCCTCTCTTCCTATTTTATACATCCGGTTCTTGTGGAGAGTCACGTCTACCTGCAGCCTTTGGCTCTGATATTTATTTAGAGACTATCTCCTATCCTCACAGTGGGACATCTGGAGAAAATTTGATCCACACGTTGAATGTTTTATCTATCCGGGTGAGCTCTTTTTTGTGTGTACTGCTATGTCATGGATTATTTCTCCGGCACGCATATATATATGTACATATATCTCTCTCTCCAATACATTTATTACTGTACCACTATTGAACATTTTGTACTTTGCTTTGTTGCTAGTCTTCACCATATTCATGTATCTACATTCTATTCCATAGAATTCATATTATCGGCAATACAATATTCACCTGAGGAAGATACAACACTTATTACGATATCGAAACATGTTGGGAAATATGTCATAATCACCGGTGGGCCGTCTCCACCTCGCCCACTGTGTGGTATCCGTATTATGTATTGCCTTGTATATTTATATTTATATATGTTTGTCTATGTGTACATTTCTATTGTGCTTTTTACTGTATCCCAATAAATGATTTATACTTTTTATATACTTAGTGTGGTTTGAACACCCACCCCAAAATCCCTTTTGTCCTTGGGGCCACTCCTCTGTTTTATGCATTATGGGGATGTGGTGGTCAGCTCACCCTTGTAGGGTCACACACCAGGGCTAATTTATCTTATGTCTGCGTCACAAGAGACTGCACCAGGAGACGGGTAAGAACTGCACAGGTGTTAGGTCTAGCATTGCATAGCAATTGTATATATCTGAATGAATGTCCTTATAGCCCTCAGATCCAAGGTGAGCTCTCCCAGGGACCAGCCACGTAGCCTAAGGTGAGGGTCAGGTTGGTATGTAATAAAATGACTATAATAAAAAAGACTGCAATATGTTCAGCCCTTACCAGCAGCAGCGCCCATCTCGAAGTAAGGACATACCACACCACTCAGAGCCAAGTGCAAGTCCAGAAGCATGTGCAACACATCCTAAAGGGCGGCAAGATAGCAGCCATAGAGGGTAATCAGCAGGACAGGAAAGCCTCCAGAGGGAGGATTTGTGCATAGGATGTGGACAAGTAGCAATACCAGGAAAGATGCTCTGTAAAGCATGTCTCATGGAGGCGGCAACAGACAAAGAGGAAGAAAGGGTAGACATAGCACGGCTAATTAAACAGACTGTCAAGGAATCACTGCAAGATTTATCAGCAAACGCTGGCAGAGGGGCACACAGACTAAGCCCACCACCAGCACAAGAGCCCTCCATTAGGGGCCCATCAGTGTCTAGTTCAGAGGACGAGCTGTCGGCAGAGGAAGACCTGCCGCTAGGATTCGATTTTGCCCTAGTTCAGCCACTAGTGAAGGCCATCAGAGAAGCCATGGAATGGGAGGAGGAGGTTGCCCAACCATCCAAAACCAGGAAATGCTACCCACGATTAAAGAAATCAGTCATGTCTTTTCCTCTGATAGAGGAAGTGAGAGAGCTGATATCAGAGTGGAAAAAAGTGGATAAAAAGGCATCTCTTTCCAATAGGTTTAGCAAAACGTATCCCTTTAAAGAAGAGGAAATGCGCTCATTAGAGACACCCCCTCTAGTAGACGCCGCAGTCATGAGCCTAGCCAGGCACGTAACCTTGCCAATGGATGATGCTGTCTCATTCAAAGATGCGCTGGACAGAAAGATGGATGCAGAGATTTAGAGAGTATTTACAGCTGCAGGCACTGCATGCAGGCCAGTCCTAGCACTATCTTCAGTGGCCAGAGCCATAACGGCATGGGGCGGAGAAAGCAAAAGCAGAAATGCGCACCGGGAACGAGACCCAGGTGATATTTAAACTACTTACAGATATTAAACATGCAGGGGACTTTGTGGGAGAAGCTGCGATTGATGCCCTATGCTGCTCAGCGAGAAGCATGCTATATGTAGCAATGGCAAGAAGAGCATTGTGGCTCAAACCGTGGACAGCGGATGCAGCCTCGAAATCAAATTGGTGTTGCATTCCATTCGATGGGACAGTATTGTTCGGTAACTGGTTAGACTCAGCAATCTCTAAGGTAACGGGAGGCAAATCAGGGATGCTCCTGCAAGATGTCAAGAAAAGACAGAGACGAGGCCCAGAAAGAAGGCGATACGCAGACGGGGGCAGTAGGTGCCAGGCTTCACGGCTTTGCCCAAGTCTGGACGGACCAGATCAAAGATACTTGGCTTCACAATGTGGTGCGTGTGGGGCACCGTTGGAAATTTTCCACAGCCCCGAGACTACCTCACTTTACACCGACACGCCTATCGCAATGCCAAGAAAGGAGGCAAATATTACACGGATACATACAGAAGGCAGAAGGACGCAATAGAACCAGTACCAGCCCAGGAAAGAGGCCAAGGCTTCTATTCACCGCTCTTCTTAATAAAGAAAAAGACAGGCGATTTAAGGCCTGTAATGGACTTGAGAGACCTGAACAAGAAAATATCAGTTCAGACCTTACGAATGGAATCGCTACAGTCGGTCACTCAGGCGATAAATCTAAATTGGTGGATGTTGTCCCTAGATCTGAAGGACGCCTATTTACATGTACCAATAGACCCGCAATACTACAAATACCTCCGCTTCGCGGTAGGGAACCAACATTTCCAATTTGTATGTTTACCTTTTGGCCTATCCACGTCCCCACGGACATTTTCAAAAATTTTACTACCCGTAATTGCTATCCTTCGCAAGCAGGGACTTCAGGCCTTCCACTACCTGGTCGATATTCTCCTGGTAGCGGAAGAGGCGCAAACCCTATGAGAGCATCGGGAAATCCTGATTCAAATGTTAGAGTGGTTTGGATGGATCATAAATTGGCAGAAGAGCCAACCAGATCCTACACAGAGACTGTTATTTCTAGGAGCAGTTCTGGATACCAGCAACAATATGGTACAGCTTCCCGTACAGAGAGCGACAGAGCCTCTAATAAGAGTAGAAGAGGCGTCAAAAGAAACGCACCTCCCAGCACACAGGTGCCTCAGCCTCCTAGGTACATTTGCTGCAACAATCCAGACAGTCAAATGGGCTCATTCGTGGTTGAGACCATTCCAAATAGGCTTCCTCAACCAATGGAGAGGCCACTCCATGCGACAGAGAATAAGGAAAACAGCAGCGATGAAACAATCTCTTGTGTGGTGGAAAGATCCAACAAATCTCTTCAACTGTCACCAACTAGTACCAGAACCAGCATTTGTAGTAACATCAGACGCATCAAAGATAGGGTGGGGTGCCCACCACAAAGATCTGCTAGCGCAGGGGCGATGGACTCACAAGAGCGAGGTATCGAATGTGATCAAACTCAGGGCAGCCTTTCAGGCCTTAAAAGCATTTCAGAAGCCTATTCAGGGAGCCAGAGTAGCTCTGCATATGGCCAATCGGACAGCGGTTGCGTATGTACGCCATCAAGGGGGAACCCGGAGTCAGACCCTGATGAAGGAGGTAGCGCCCATTATGGCATGGGCTCAGCAGAACCTGTTGCACTTGACAGTGATCTATGTGCCAGCCCCACAGAACTTCCTAGCAGACACGCTAAGCCGCAAGACAGTAGATGGCAACGAATGGTCACTAGATCAATCGGTATTTCAGTGGATCTGCAATTAGTGGGGATGCCCAGATCTAGATCTGATGGTAACACCAACCAATATGAAGTGCAAGCGATTCATAGCCAGAGCAAGATTCCAAGAGGTGGTAGACGTAGATGCACTCAACGCCAGATGGGACTGCAAGTTGGCATATGTGTTTACCCCAATACCACTAATCTTCAGATTACTCAGACGGATACAAGTCCACCAAGGGATAGTAATAGAGATGATACCCATGCGGCCTTGCAGGCCTTGGTTCCCACTACTCCAATCATTAACCATAGAACCACCAATTCTACTACCAGAAATACCGACTCTGCTGAGTCAGGGGCAGTTACTACGCGCAGAACCTGGCAAGTTCCACCTAGCTGCTTGGAGGTTGAAAAGCAAAGACTGAGAGAAGCCAGTTGCTCCACAGCAGTGATTGAAACCTTACTAAAAGCCAGAGCACCTATGACAAATGCAACCTACTCGAGAGTATAGCAAAAGTTCTCGTCCTTCACAACCACACAGAGGTTTGATCCAAAATCTCTGTCAGAGTACCAAATATTAAGCTTCCTACAGGCAGGCCTAGAGAAAGAGTTGCATGTGAACACACTGCGAGTTAAAGTGTCAGCAGTATCCTCAGTAACAGGCGTCAGATGGGCAACAAACACCCTGATAAAGCAATTTCTGAAAGCTTGCGCAAGAATTCACCCGACAAGACGATCGTACATCCCTCCATGGGATCTGCAAATTCTATTAGGCTTGTTGTCGCGACAGCCCTTTGCATCAAACGAAACGGCAAATGTGTGGAACACAACCTTAAAAGCAGTATTCCTTACGGCTATTACCTCGGGGAGGAGAATATCAGATATTCACGCACTAGGCTACAAACCACCCTATTGCAACCATTTTCCATACCATCGACCCAAGGTCAACACACCATTTCATCACAGCCAGGACATTGTCCTGCCAACCTTTCAAAATAGTACAACATCATTACCAAACAAATTAGATGTCGGAGCCATCTTGAAGAAGTATATAGGGCTAACTTCCCCCTTCAGAAAAGCATCCCAGGAGGAAACAGAAAGGGGCTAGCAGCGTCCTCTAGGACGTTGACAACATGGCTGGTAAAGATAATCAGGAGAGCTTACGGCGCCAAGGGGCTAGAACCACCAGAGGTTCTGAGGGCTGTCATGCACCTGGAGGTGGAGTCTGACTTGTGCAGGGAGCAACCTCTCTTATGACCCAGATTCTGGAACCCCTGGTAGTGCAGACAGGGAGCTCGGGAGTGCAGGGAGGCACGACGGCTTGGATGAATGGTGATGCAAGCTTAGAGGGTTCCTCTGGAGCTCGTGCTTGGAAAGTAGCATAGTGATACAGTCCGGGTTGGCAACAGGCGGGCAGTGCAGTACAAGTGGAGCAGGCAAGAGAGTGGTCGGGTGCAGGTTGGGTTGTCAACAGGCTGGCAGCGAAGTACACAGGGTTGAGACAGGAGAATGGTCGTAGGCAAGCCGGCGTCGATGCAGGCAGAAGACAACGGGAACAGGAGACAAGCCGGGGTCACAGGATCAGGAACTATCAGGAAACACACTGCTGTAGGCACCGGTAACGCTGTACAACGGACAGCACTGGCTGCTGGGCGTTACCAGCCTAAATAGAGCGGTCTGGCGCCGTTTCCGACCCAGAAGTCCACAGAATAGCGTCCATTTCCTAACAAGGGCCCACTCCACCAGGAGTATGGCAGCCTCATGGGGGGAATTCAAAGGAATCTTGCCCGAAGTAATATGCAGAGCCGCAACATGGGCAACATTCAGCACATTCGTAAACCACTACAGGGTGGATCCAGCAGCTCTAACCACAGTTCAGTTTGGCCGCTCTGTATTGGATATGTCCATTCACTAATAATATATACTACAGCATTACCTACCCTACTCCTTGGTGATTGGTATATACCATGCATATATACTGTGATGCTTGTGTGAGGAAAACGGAAAATTGTATACTTACCTGACGGTAATTTTCCTTTACTGACGCTAAAGCACGACAGCATATGGGTCCCTCCCTAGGGGCTTCGCATTGATGATGATTGATTGATGAATTCTGCCTGATGGGAGGTGAATGGTTTTATAGTGATCCTGGAACTGGGCGTGGGGGGCGGAGCCAGCCCCTGCGTATATGCTGTCACGCTTTAGCGTCAGGAAAGGAAAATTACCGTCGGGTAAGTATACAGTTTTTTGTTTTATAGCTCATCTCCATTTATAACATTTGTATCGTGTGTTTTTTTTTCTGGATTTTTGGTTGATATTCCGTCTCTATCATTTAAAATACACCTATGAAAAAAATTATAGACCCTTCATTTCTTTGTATGCGGGATCAAATAATTATTTTCCCCACTACAATATATATATATATATATACATATATATATATATATGTATCGGGACAAGAAGTCGTCTCTCTTCATGCTGCTACAAGTTATTAATTTGTATATCTTGTGTAATGAATAAACTTCTGCAATGCCTTGCCAGGAAATATGTATCTATATATGTATCATTTTTATATTCTAAGTAATAATAAAGTTATTGCCAAATTAAACTTCATCTGGCAGACTCCTGAAGACAGAAGAAGCCAGGTGAAGCAGAGCTATGATGATTCATTACATAAAATAATGTTAGAATAGAATATAGGCAGCAATTAAAAAGTTCACCTAAAAAAAAATCTGATTCAACCTCTACACATAAAGTTATGGCTGTGCCATGTTTATGAGAAAGTGAAGTTTATCATCATGCTTTAAAAAGTAGCAATTATGAAGAAGACATTAACAAAATAAGTTGTATAAAAAGTTTATATTAAAATTGTATTCAATCACACATTGCAAAGATGCGTGCCGCTAAAGTTTCTTTAGTTTTCTTTCTTCGTATGCTTATAGATATAAGTACAACGACCTTCAACCATCGCAAGTCCTCCAATTTGGCCGAAAGAACTATGCCTGTTAATTAGTATCACGCATGCAATTGTCATCATTATTATTACTATCATTATACAGGATACACTATAATTTGTGCAGCACATAAGAGAAAAATTACACCTCCACTAAAGTTCAGCAGAAGAAGGTTAGGAGAAGGACCCTGACTTAGAAAGGTTACAAAGAATGAGCATTCAGTGTTCCCACCAATACCTGCAGAGGGATGAGGGTACCACTCAATGTGAATCCCAGATATTAACATCTACTTCTCTGCTCAAACAAGGAGGTGGGTTATTTTCAGTGGCGGCTGGTGACGTTTTAGGATGGGGGGGGGGGGGGCGCCAGGCCCCGCCCTTCCTTTTTGACCCCTTCTACTTCTAATAATCCCCACCCCTTATAGAATCCATCCACTCTGTCCCCTGTATTCCACATATTGTGTCAGGAGTACACAGCTCAGCATCACAGGACACAGCATACAGCTCAGCATCACAGGTGGGGTATATAGCAGCCAGCATCGCAGGACACAGTATAGAGCCCCAGCATCACAGGTGGAGTATATAGCAGCCAGTATCACAGGACACAGTATAGAGCCCCAGCATCACAGGTGGGGTATATATCACCCAGTATCACAGGTGGGGTAAATTGCAGCCAATAACACAGGTATGGGCAAATTGCAGCCAATATCACAGGTGGGGTACTTTGCAGAGACCCTTCCCCCCCCCCCAAAGTCAGGACAAGTCCTGTACTTACCCCATCTAATAGGCATGCAGGCAGGAGTGTGCAGAGATCGGCTTGCGGACAGCGGGCTGTCAGTGTGCAGAGCTGCGCTTGCGGTAAGCAAGCTGGAGCCTGGAGTGGATGGTCTGTGGCGTGGAAGTCGGCGGGACTGAAACCGACCACAGCATTCAATGCCAGTCAGTCACTGGCTCAGGCAGCCAATCAGACTATGTGTGGTTGCCTGTTCAACTCAAACATATAGTCTTTAACCTCCCTGGCGGTATTCCCGAGTGTGGCTCGGGGTGGATTTTCAGTACCAAGAGCGGTAATCCCGAGCCACACTCGGGATTGCATCGCTGGATCCAGGCAATGTTACTCACCTTGTCCCCTGGATCCAGCGATGTCCTCCCGCGGTGTCAGCGTGTCTGTCCGCCGCCAGATAACTCCTGTGTGCTGGGCTCCGTTCCCTGCGAGCGTCGCGTCGCACGGGGATGGAGACCGGCGGGAAATTCAAAAAGTGAAACACACACTATACATACAGTACACTGTAATCTTATAGATTACATTACTGTATGACGTCACTTCACATCCCCTTTGTCCCTAGTGGTTTGCCCAGAGCCCTGCATGCACTTTTATATAATAAATGCCATTCTTTCTGCCTGGAAACATGAGAATGTCCATAGCAACCAAAAAGTGTCCCTTTACGTCAAAAGTGGTTTTTGATCAGCTAGAAAGCACAGATAGTAAATAAGAATCATTTGCAGAATTGAGTGATACTGATTTTTGGGGAAATTTATCATCAGACACTGAAAGTGATGACAGCGACAATTCTGCAAATGAGCAAATTTCTGCGTTTTTGGTTTGATTACATTATTGAATAAATTTTATTACTATTATATTATTATTTTTGATAATTATTTTTAGTTATTTATTATATTATAATTTATGATTTCATTTTTCAAACTTTTTCATACCCAGGATGTCTACTAGACTCTTGTTTGGACAGATTTAAGGGAGTTATTGCTAAGAATTACAGGCCTACAATTTAAATTGCCAAATTTTCATGCAAAATAATTGTCTCCATGCAGAAAACCATTACCACTTTCAGCAATAAATTCCAGACTCAGTCATACCGCCAGGGAGGTTAAAGGTTAACAGGACATTTGAGTATAGAGAAAGGATGGGACTTTAACGGTGCCAAAACACAACACAATTGTATATAAAAATATCAAAATTTATTGAACCAACAATTTTAAAACTGCATAATTGTATCATACAGTATCCATGTGATTATAAGAAGATACAGTGACTCCAATTCTTTACATGTTTTGCCATGGGGAGGCTTCTTCAGGAGAATTATTAAAGATACTGCATTATAATCACTGAGAATTAGAAATAACATAAGTAGGTCAATTAAAACACAAAAACATTTAATAATCATTACAAAAACCATCATTTACATAATGATTTCACATATCTTAGGCATGCATATGTCCATGGACCA
>BLSH010061828.1:83337-113176 GCA_018402905.1 Glandirana rugosa
GTAAACGTCTTAACAGTGAAAGTCAAAGACTACTATTTAAAGGGGTGTTTAGTCATAGTGAGTTAAGACGTTTACTAAGATTAAATGATAGCCACAAAAGATCGACTAGTTTTTGGTGAAAACTGCGTTTCCCTGTGAAAAACCAACGATACCTGTAAGAGTACAAAGGTCCGTCTTTCTTACTGTAAATAATATATTTTCACGTACGTCCCGAGACCCGTTTGGTGATCCCTGTTTCCCCTACACTTCACTGCAGTATGTCATTACATTAGATATTCTAATGTCACATGACATACACAACACACACAACCCTGCGAGCGTCGCGTCGCACGGGGACGGAGACCGGCGGGAAATTCAAAAAGTGAAACACACACAACACATACAGTACACTGTAATCTTATAGATTACATTACTGTATGACGTCACTTCACATCCCCTTTGTCCCTAGTGGTTTGCCCAGAGCCCTGCATGCACTTTTATATAATAAATGTCATTCTTTCTGCCTGGAAACATGAGAATGTCCATAGCAACCAAAAAGTGTCCCTTTGCGTCAAAAGTGGTTTTTGATCAGCTAGAAAACACCGATAGTAAATTAGAATCATTTGCAGAATTGAGTGATACTGATTTGTGGGGAAATTTATCATCAGAAACTGAAAGTGACAATTCTGCAAATGAGCAAATTTCTGCGTTTTTGGTTTGATTACATTATTGAATAAATTTTATTACTATTATATTATTATTTTTGATAATTATTTTTAGTTATTTATTATATTATAATTTATGATTTCATTTTTCATTTTTCAAACTTTTTCATACCCGGGATGTCTACTAGACTCTTGTTTGGACAGATTTAAGGGAGTTATTGCTAAGAATTACAGGCCTACAATATAAAACGCCAAATTTTCATGCAAAATAATTGTCTCCATGCAGAAAACCATTACCGCTTTCAGCAATAAATTCCAGACTCAGTCATACCGCCAGGGAGGTTAATGCCTGACCAATCAGCTTACTACTTGCTGTCAGGAGACAGCAAGGAACCGAGAAAACAAAAAAGAAAAGAAAAGTCCCCTGCATGGGGCCGGGCCGACTTTTTTTTTTTTTCTTGTCAGCGGCGGGGAGGCGGCGCCCAAGCGCCCCTTATTGACCAGCCGTCGCTGGTTATTTTGATTGTGAACTTAGTCGGTCAAGCAGACGGTCCAACTGAAAGAATGTGAAACAAGAGCAAAATCAAAGCTCACTGGATCGGGGTATTGGGGGTATCTTCTGATGACAAATATCAACAGGGACACTCATGTACAATGGTGGTATTGGTACATGGCGGGCTTTATGAAAATGTTATTATTATTATTATATAGGATTTATAGCGGCAACAGTTTGCGCAGCGTTTTACAACATGCGGGCAGACAGTAGAGTTACAATACCAATCAATGCAATACAATTCAATACAGGAGGAATCAGAGGGCTTTGCTCGTTAGAGCTTACAATCTAAAAGGGAGGTTCAAGAGGGACAAAAGGTAATAACCGTGGGGGATGAGCTGATGGAGAAAATGAGAATACAGTTGTTAGGTGTGGGTAGGATAGGCTTCTCTGAAGAGAAGGGTTTTCAGGGATCATCTAAAAGCTAATAGAGTAGAAGGTAATCGGACAGTTTGGGGTAAGGAGTTCCCCCAAGGTAGGATTGGAGAGGCTCTGGAAAAGTCCTGGAGGTGAGCATGGGAGGAGGTGATGAGGGAGCTAGAGAGCAGGAGATCTTAAGAAGAACGAAGAGAACGAATAGGTTGGTATTTAGAGATTAGGCTGGTGATGTAACTAGGGGCTGTGTTGTGGATGGCTTTGTAAGTAGTTGTTAGAATTTTGAATTTAATTTGTTGGGTGAGTGGAAACCAGTGGAGGGATTGACAAAGAGGAGTAGCAGACACAGAGCGATTGGTAAGGTGGATAAGTCTGGCAGCAGCATTCATAATGGATTGAAGGGGGGGGGGGGTAGCCTATTTAGAGGTAAGCCAATGAGAAGGGAGTTGCAGTAGTCGAGACAAGAGATGACTAGGGAGTGGATTAAGAGCTTTGTTGTGTCGTTTCTTAGAAAGGGTCGTATTTTGGAGATGTTGTGGAGGTTGAGGCGGCAAGATTTGGACAGGGATTGGATGTGGGGCTTAAAGGAGAGTTCAAAGTCCAGAACTACACCTAGAACCTTGGCATGGGATGGGTTTATAGTTATATTTGTAAGACAATCACCACTAACACATATGTAGTGGTATGTAATATTAACTGGAATATGGACACTGATGAAGGGGTTGACATCCCAAAAATGCATTAGTGGTGGCTGTTGGTAAGGGGGGCCTACCTAAGGCACTTCATTTAGAAATGGACTTCCTTTTCGTCTGGCCAGTTTCTCCTCATGACCTTTCCAACCGATCTCAGGCCTGGCCAGTTGAGGGTATATTGTATGATAGTGGCCTTGGAACATGGTAGGCCTTATGGGAATGGTATACTTGTTAAGACAATTACCACCAACACATTTCAGAGTATCAACAGGGACACTGATGAAGAAGTTAATACCCTGAAACACATTATTGGTAGCTGGTGATAGGAGAGCCCACCCAAGTCACTTCACTTGGAAACTGACATCCTTCAGTACCACTTCTGAACAGTTCTACCTCATGACCTTTCCAATTTATCCCCAGCCAGGCCGATTGAGGGTACATTGTATAATGATGGTATACAAGGTGGGCTTGATGGGAATGTTATACTTGGAAGACCATTATCACTAACACATTTCAGAGTATCAACTCTAATGAAGGGGTTAATCCCCCTAAAAACATTAGTGGTGGCAGGAGAGCCCCCCTAAGTCACTTCACTTAGGGTGGTTACTTTCTTTAGTATCCCCTCTTAAAAGTTCCTCATAACCTTTCCAACATACCTCTGGCCAGCCAGTTAAGGGTATGTAGTACAATGGTGGTCTTGATACATGGTGGGCTTGAGGTGAATCTTATAATTGCATGACCATTACTACTATTTATTATTAAATGATTCTCTGTACAATCCAGTGCATTTTGATTTTGTTTTTTGTTGATTCATCATTGTTATGGCACCCCATGGCAGGCGATTTTGGCTCACCTGAGGAATGCAGGTTAAATGACAGCTGGTCTTAACCAGAGCTCCTGATGGTGGGAATGAGCTGGAAGCCCTAGTGGTCCCATGTTTTCTTTCCTGCAACATGTCACCAGGTCACGGCTCACAGGATCTTCCGACCAAGAGAGTGGCTGGAATAGAACAGCTAAGGTGTGGAGACTGTACATGACACACTAGAAAGAGTTTGTGGGCAGGTGTAAGGCAAGAGTGTAGTTAGGTCCAAGCAGAGGTCATGGCCAGGCAGCAGGTAAGAGAGCAGTTAGGCCCAGGCAGAGGTTGTGGGTAGGTGGCAAGCAAGGAGTAGGTAGGTCCAGACAGGGGTCATGGGTAGGTAGCAGGCAAGAGAGTGGTCAGGTGCAGGCAGAGGTCCTAGGAAGGCAGCAGGCAAATAGTTTTCAGGTCCAGGCAGAGGTCATGGCCAGGCAGCAGACAAGAGAGTGGTTATGTCCATGTAGAGGTTGTGGGAAGGTGACAAGCAAAGGAGTAGTCAGGTCCAGGTAGTGGTCATCAGCAAACAGCAGGTGAAAGAGTAGTTAGGTAAATCCAGGTCAGCAACCAGCAAGACAATCAGGAAGTATAATAATTATTTTGCACAATGATTAGTTGGTGATCGAACACAGCACCAGCCACTTTTCAGAATGGAGCCTAAATACCCTTTTGGCCAGAGATTGTACCCAGCATTATTTCAGGGAATACTGGAAGTCCTGGCAGGGATTTAGCAAGTACCATTTAAAGTCGTGGCAGGGATTCTAAGGGATTTCTGGAAGTCTTGGAAGGGATCTTGGGAGAAGGAGTTCCCAAAGTCAGGTAGTGCTGAAAGTCCCATTGCAGTCCCAGTCCCATTTAAAGTTTCAAGCCAGATACCTCCCAACCACGTATCCAGGATTTGATGTTCTGATGAGAGATTCCTCCATCGTGATCAGAGCGACAGAAGCTTAGGACCTAAACCAGGTCTTCACAAACCATAATTTCCCAATGGGTTCAGCTCCTCCAAGGAGAACATTCCTATTCCTACTGGTCCAGCACTAACACTTACTCTACCTACCAGGATATACAAAGCAGACAGTTATTGACATGCTATGATTCCCTTCCTTGACATGCGACTTTTTATGAGAAAAGCATCATATGTTTAGAACTCAATCCAAATAAGTTCTGCATCTCAGTGAAGTGACCTTGTAGTCACCTAAGAAAAGTAATTTCATGTCCCTAAAGAATGTAAAATGTATATATGAGCATAACTAAAACTCGTATTATCACTAACATGCAATCAAGCTGTATCTTCACCACGTACGAACTACTAAAATAGGATCATCACATTAATTAGGTCAAATGCCAGCCAAAGTGATTTTTTTATTCAGCTACTTCCTGTACCAAGGACACACTTTCCTTATAGGATGTCAGACCCAACAGAGATTCTAATCCTATATGCATCTCTATCCAATACTAAAATAAAAAAAGTTCTGACTAGAGTTGTTCTTTACCTTGAGAAATACTTTTTTTTTATTATTATTATTATTTTTTTGTGATAACAAAAATTTGGTCTATGTCTAAAAAAACTGCCATTCAGATATCTTGAGAATTTGCACAGGCACAGCAAATGATTGCCATATTTTTTATAATATATAATATAATATGATTGTCTCCTATGATCTTCAGCTCCATCTAGTGACCGTACTGTGGTATTTTTCTGAAAAAAAAACTGCATTATGGCCACTAGATGGGGCTGACAACTATAGGAGATAATCATATCACAAACAATACAGTGATCATTGGCTGTGCCTGTGCCGATGCTCTATTATACATTAGCGAAAAAACAGCAGCTTTGTATGTCTGAATCCTTCCCATACTGTAGTTGATCCTGCCAATAGATTTATTGTTTTTCCACTTCCTGTAGCAGAGTGATAACGATATTTGTCCTGAAGACAAATCACACAGCAGAGTTGTCGCCGTGCAGACAGTTTAGTTTTGGATATAGTTTTAGATGGACTATAATAAATTGATGAACAATTAGAGCCAAATTAGAGCTAATACCATTTGATCCATTATAGTTACAGCTTACCATTATGGGTGCCCCCCGCAGTGCTATATAGTTTGTCTGGGACCCTGTTACTGTCACTTTTTTCACAGCTTGGTCTACATGTAAAGCCTGGAAAAAGTATAAAAGTATGAGAAATATAAAAAGAATTCATATACTGGATACTATCCTTACAGGTACTAGAATACCATATTTTGTTCCACAGTGGACCATTGAAAAAAATTCCCCTCTACAGGGCTTAAAAGCAAAAAAATTAAATCCCAAACCATGGCTTTCACATGCTGCCATGCCATGATGATGTCCAAAAAGCCTAAAACAGCTGTATGGAGTTTGAAATAAATAGCTCTATAGTATAAGGCTATATTAGTACTATAGGCCAGCCTTTCTGGGTGTGCATCTTGCTCTTGGGGCAAGAAAACAATAATTTGCATTTCTCAACCACTGTCCTGAAATTAAGTATAATTCTCCTATTTTTGGGATATGTGATGTAATGAGACAAGTAAATACCTTCTTTTTCAAGAAGGCTTTAATGTGCTATGCGCTGATTTGGTTGGAGGGCCCTTTGATTGCTTTAATCCCTTCTTATTATAACCTGCATGGTTACACTGCTTCGTTGGGTCCCAAGCCCTACTCCATAGAAGCCATGGCTTCCATACACTGAATACTCCATAGAAGTCATGGTTTCCATACACTGAATACTCCATAGAAGCCATGGTTTTCATACACTGAATATTCCATAAAAGCCATGGTTTCCATACACTGAATACTCCATAGAAGTCATGGTTTCCATACACTGAATACTCCATAGAAGCCATGGTTTCCATACATTGAATACTCCATAGAAGCCATGGTTTCCATACACTGAATATTCCATAGAAGCCATGGTTTCCATACACTGAATACTCCATAGAAGCCATGGTTTCCATACATTGAATACTCCATAGAAGCCATGGTTTGCGTACACTGAATAGTCCATAGAAGCCATGGTTTCCATACACCGAATACTCCTTAGAAGCCATGATTTCCATACACTGAATACTCCTTAGAAGCCATGGTTTCCATACACTGAATACTCCATAGAAGCCATGGTTTCCATACACTGAATACTCCATAGAAGCCATGGTTTCCATACACTGAATACTCAATAGAAGTCATGGTTTCCATAAAATGAATATTCCATAGAAGCCATGGTTTCCATACATTGAATACTCCTTAGAAGCCATGGTTTCCATACACTAAATACTCCATAGAAGCCATGGTTTCCATACACAGAATGCCCCATAGAAGTCATGGTTTCCATAAACTGGATACTCCACAGGAGGACATATGCAGCTTATTTCTCCACCACAATTACAGTCTTATTTCAGAATAAACATTTTGGTGTCCCCCTTGCCCACTTTGAGATTATATCTTCCCTCGGTGACACTAGCACTAACTCCAACTATGCTTATATGCAATTTTAATCCCATTAGCGGATTACCGCATTTTCCGGCGTATAAGATTACTTTTTATAGTAAAAAAGATACCCCGAAAATTGGGGGTCGTCTTATACGCCGGGTGCTGTAGCTACAGGACGTCCTTATTAAATATTTTAGCCCGCTGGATGTGCCCTAATATCTACTGTAGCTTTTGCTACACGCAGAATATCTCTATCATTAATATTTTAGCCCGCTGGATGTGTATACAGTAAGCTTCAGCTACTTACAGAACGTCCCTGTGCTGTAATACTCTATGTACCGCGCTGAGCCAATCACGGCAAGCGGTGTATTCCATTAATGCATACAAAGCCTGCTCGGATTGGCTGAGTCAGAGAGGCGGACTTATACAACCTTTTCCAATCCGAGCAGGCTTTGTATGCATTAATGGAATACACCGCTTGCCGTGATTGGCTCAGTGCGGTACATAGAGTATTACAGCACAGGGACGTTCTGTAAGAAGCTGAAGCTTACTGTATACACATCCAGCAGGCTAAAATATTAATAATTAATTAAATAATAGAGAAGTTCTGTATGTAGCAGAGGCTACAGTACATATTAGGGCACATCCAGCAGGATAAAATATTTAATAGGAGGGGGTAGTCTTATACGGCAAGTATAGGGCAAAACCTATGTTTTAACTGGAGAATTAGGGAGTCGTCTTATACGCCCAGTCGCCTTATACGCCAGAAAATACAGTATATATACTACATATATGGCCTCAGCATGCCCTTTAGGGAGTTACTCCTTGCGATTTCATCATAGTTTAATAATACCAGCCCCTACCACTTTTATTAAAAACCGGACCCAATATCTTTGGGAAAATGGCTACCGGCTTGGTCACATCTCCAAGAATATGGCAGACGGTTTCTATCTATCTGATGATCTTTGAGAAAATGGCCATTGATATAGTATCAATAAGAGTCCACAACAAAATGGCCACCATGTAATATACATACACAAGCCTATTTAAGGACAAGAGTTATGCTAGTACACATCCCCTGATGAAGTCATGTGATGTGACGATACGCGTCGGGATTGGACCACTAGCATACCGGAAGTGATGCGGTAGGACGAGCTCGCAGCTCGTGGAGTTTTGAACTGTTTTTAGTTTTTAAATGTGAGTCTATACTATTGAGATCTTAATAAATAGTGTTTTTTTCATTATAAACGATATCACACTATTTTGGGCATTCCCTTCTTCCCCCTTTCACCTTCCATTGGAGCGTTATTTGAGGAGAGTGTAGGATACAGTCATCTTCCATCAGAGATTGATATCCAGATGACCACCATTGACTGCTAGACATTGCTGAAGACTGCGAGGAGCAGCTAGGAGTGACCAGGAGAAGTTGCTTACGGGTCGGTGTACCCACACATGCTGTTACCCCACAGCACTAAGGTGAGAGGCCACCCTGCACAGAGGTGTTTGCACTGTGGAAGAAGTGATACCTTTGCTGTTTTTACTCATATGGAATAGCATAGGAAGATTGCTCCTGATTTTCCTGTGTTGTTTATGTTGACTGCAACAGAGTTTCTCAAAATGGGGTTCCATTAATTAAGCACATAGTCTGTTTACCCACACAGACTGACATAAGAAGGATTTTTTTGTTTTTTTTTTTGTGTTGTTTATGCTGGGACTGTACCAGTTTCTCAAAATGGAGTTTTATTAATTAAGCACACAGTTTGTTTATCCATTTATGCACGTTCACTGATGTGAGGCTTTATTTTTGTTATAGTCCACTGGACCTTTTCTTATTAGCAGCGAATTAGCACTTTGTGACTGTGTGTGGACACTGTATTATAATTTTTGCCATTTACTTAGTGTTTAGCACTTGTATTACTACACATACATACTATCTCAGATCACAGCACAACACCACTACACACTATATTCATACAATGAATACTCAATATAAGCCATGGTTTCCATACACTGAATACTCCTTAGAAGCCATGCTTTCCATGCACTGAATATTCTTCAGAAGCCATGGGTTTCATACACTGAATCCTCTGTAGAAGCCATGGTTTCCATACACTGAATACTTCATATACAGTAAGCCATTGATTCCATACATTGAATACTCCATTGAAGATATGGTTTCCATATACTGAATACTCCATAGAAACCATGGTTTCCATACAATGAATACTCCATAGAAGCCATGGTTTCCATACACTGAATACTCCATAGGAGCCATGGTTTCTATACACTGAGTACTCCATAGAAGTCATGGTTTCCATACACTGAATACTCCATAGAAGCCATGTTTTCCATATACTGAATACTCCATAGAAGCCATGCTTTCCATACACTGAATATTCTTCAGAAGCAATGGGTTCCATACATTGAATACTCCGTAGAAGCCATGGTTTCCATACACTGAATACTCCATAGCAGTTATGGTTTCCATATACTGAATACTCCATAGAAGCCATGTTTCCATACAATAAATACCCCATAGAAGCCATAGTTTACATACACTGAATATTCCATAGAAGCTTTGGTTTCCATACAATGAATACTCCATATAAGCCATGGTTTCCATACTCTGAATAGTCCATAGGAGCCATGGTTTCCATACACTGAGTACTCCATAGAAGTCATGGTTTCCATACACTGAATACTCCATAGAAGCCATGTTTTCCATATACTGAATAATCCATAGAAGCCATGCTTTCCATACACTGAATATTCTTCAGAAGCCATGGGTTCCATACATTGAATACTCCATAGAAGCCATGGTTTCCATACACTGAATATTTTTCAGAAGCAATGGGTTCCATACACTGAATCCTCTGTAGAAACCACGGTTTTCATACACTGAATACTTCATATACAGTAAGCCATTGATTCCATACATTGAATACTCCATAGAAGATATGGTTTCCATATACTGAATACTCCATAGAAACCATGGTTTCCATACAATGAATACTCCATAGAAGCCATGGTTTCCATACACTGAATAGTCCATAGGAGACATGGTTTCCATACACTGAGTACTGAGGTCATTTCCTGCCAAGACGTCATCAGATTAACCCCTATGTGGGGTAAGGTAACAGTACTTCCCTCTCCATTTTTCTGGAGGTAAAGGACTACCTACCTCTGGGGTTCACCCCCCAGTTGTTGTTTTTGACGTGCATCCCTGTGTCCAAACCGGAACCCCACCCTATACGTGGTGAGTCAGTAGTTCTGTTATCTGACCATTAGCATTTGGGTCATTTATGCACTGCCCTTATTGCTCTGTTTTTATAGTTTCCATACAACAAATACAATACTCCATAGAAGAAATGGTTTCCATACAGAGAATACTTCATAGAAGCCACAGTTTCCATACACCGAATACTCCATAGAAGCCATGGTTTCCATACACTGAATACTCCATAGAAGCCATGGTTTCCATACACTGAATACTCCATAGAAGCCATGGTTTCCATACACTGAATACTCCATAGAATCCATGGTTTCCATACACTGAATACTCCATAGAATCCATGGTTTCCATACACTGAATACACCATAGAATCCATGGTTTCCATACACTGAATACTCCATAGAATCCATGGTTTCCATACACTGAATACTCCATAGAATCCATGGTTTCCATACACTGAATACTCCCCAGAATACATGGTCTCCATACACATGATTCCTCATAGAAGCCATGGTTTCCATACACTGAATACTCCATAGAAGCCATGGTTTCCATACACTGAATACTCCATAGAAGCCATGGTTTGCATACACTGAATACTCCCCAGAATACATGGTCTCCATACACATGATTCCTCATAGAAGCCATGGTTTCCATACACTGAACACTGAATAGAAGCAGGGCCATCTTTACCGCAGGGCAAATGGTGCAGCTGCCCTGGGCCCAGTCACTGTTTGGTGGCCCAAAGCAGTTGCCCCTTGAGCCTGCATGGCCCGCAAATCAAGGGTCCCATTTGCAGTGCAGAAGGACCGTGTACACCCACTGTATACAGCCAGGCCAGGAGACGGGCAGCGGCAGACTGTGCTGTATATTAGTACCGAATTCCCAGTGAAGAAGGAGTGGGCGGGCCGTGAGCTCCACTGAATCTCTGAATCCGCCCCAAGCCATGCTGCCTGTGTTCTTGGAGTCGTGACTTCGGAGGCCTGGAGAAGAGGCTGATAGTGGGAGCCGGACATCGGCACTACTGAGAGAGCCCGCCGATGAAAAACAGAGCTCGGCTGGCCAGGAAAAGGTATGTGCTTTTGCCCATGTAGAATACTCCTGATCCCTGACCTAGCTGTGACTGCCGTTCTGTAAAGGTGAGTGAGGGTCATCAGTAGCACTGGCACATGGCATCTTCCACACAGTCATAGTGATACACGACACTGCTAGATGGGCTTCTAGATTCATACGCTAAATACGTAAAAAAAAAGCTGTATGCCATTATAATATTAGATCATATTTGCACTATTGGTTTTGGCGGTGCATCTGACCAATGGGGTGTAAATGAATGATTGGCATGGCTCTACCCACTGTTCCAAAATGAGGAATAATTCTCTTATTTTTGGGCCATCTGATTAAGTTCTGTTCCAAGAAGGCTTTACTGTACTATGGGTTCTACTAAAAGAACATTGTGGGATTGTCCACTGCTTCCTGTCCCCCAGACCCACTACCTTCAGTAAGTAGGAGCAAATCATCCTGTAGAGTTGCAGGGAGCAAAAATAAAAAAAGTAGTCTCTAACCCAGTGTTTCTCAACCCTGTCCTCAAGTACCCCCAACAGGCCATGTTTGCAGGTTTTCCTTTATCTTGCACAGGTGCTTTAAATCAGAGTCAATGGCTTGGTATTTTGGACAGCTATTTTATCTAAGAGAAATACCCAAAACATGGCCTGTTGGGGGTACTTGAGGACAGGGCTGAGAACCACTGCTCTAACCCCTTCTCTATACAGAACCAAACTCTCGGAACTATTTTGGGCTTTTATAAAACATAAAACAATTTGGAATTTTTAAGAAGCAATTCCGGTTATCAGTGTTTTGATGTAGTACAAAAAAAAAACAGCGCTACCCGGAAACATCTTACTGTACAAATGTGCAAATATTGTGCTAAAAGTGACCATGTGCAATAAGTGACAGTGTCGTAAATTTTTTAACCAAAATAACGTGTCAAAAAGTACAATTCACTGGAATTCCGACACTTATTGAACTCCGTGTTCTTCCATAAAGTCCCAAAAAAAGATACATATTGAAACATGCACAATTTTGTTTTTTGGCAATTTTGTTTTTTGGCATCACCTATGCTTTTACACATGATCTACAATAATGTCTCTGTAGAAATGAACTCTGTTCCCATTCCTTGTTTTTTTTCAAATTGATATGTGAAGCCCACTAGCACGGTCTTCCGGGATATGCCTGTCTCGCGCATTTAAAGCCAGACGTAGCTTAGTAACGTAGTTACTGGTTGCCAGATGATGAGATGCGGCAAGGCCCGCTGACTCCTGGGAGTTGTGGCTCGCATCTCCCAGGAGCCAGCGCACAGCAGGAAATGACGCACATCGCCGCGGAGAGGGGAGACAGGAAGCAATCTAGGAAGCCCTGTAAACAAGGTAATGACAAGAAAATATAAAAAGTGCCCAAAGCTGTTTGTATGCCCACTTAGGAATCGGACCAGCTGAGGAGTAAATAGTGGGTGTAACTCCACTTTAACCGGTTCCCGACCACGCACTGCCTATCTACGTCAACAGCGTGGACGCATACCGCGAATCTCCGTAAATAGGCGGCGACTTATGGACAGGCAGCTAGGGGGCGTGAGCTTGCCACTGGCGGCGCACGCTCGTGCCCGCCGCACTCTGGAGGAGTGTGCCTGCAGCTCGGGTGGACCCGATGTCCGCCGGCGAGCCACGATGAGCTGCCAGACGGAAAGAATGGGGAGCCGCCGATGAAAACTCGCCGGTTCCCCGCTCTGACAGGCGGCATGTAAGAGATCTACTGATCCCTGTCACTGGGATCAGTTAGATCTCTGGTGCCCCAGGCAGCCCAGCCTCCTCACAGTTAGAACACACCCAGGGAACACCGTTAACCCCTAGATCTCCCCCTGCAGGTTAACCCCTTCACTGCCAATGCCATTTATACAGTAGTCAGTGGACATTACAATTTCTGATCGCTGTATAAATGTCATTGGTCCCAAAAAAGTGTCAAAGTCCCGATAGAAATTGCAGATTGCCGCCATTACTAAAAAAAAAAAAAAAAAAAAATGTAAAAAAGACGCCAGAAATGAATTCTCATTGTTTGTAAACGCGGCAACTTTTGCGAAAACCAATCAATAAACGCCGTTTGCTATTTTTTTTTACCAAAAATATGAGGAAGAATATAAATCAGCCAAAACTGATGAATAAATTTGTTTTTTTATATATTTTTTTTTGGATTTGTATTTTATCAAAAAGTAAGAAATACTTTTTTTTTTTTGCAAAATTGTCACTCTTCTTTTGTTTACAGCGGTTATCAGAAATGACGCAGAGGCGATCAAATACCACCAAAAGAAAACTCTATTTGTGGGAAAAAAAGGACGCAAATTTCGTTTGGGTACAACGTCGCACAACCGCGCAATTGTCAGTTAAAGTGACGCAGTGCAGAATCGCAGAAAGTGCTCTGGTCCTACAGTGGGAAATCCTTCCGGGGGTGAAGTGGTTAAGTGCTACACGACATCATCCCTAGTTCATACTCGCCTTTATGGCAAATGTATTACCTAGGACGTGCTATATGAGATATGAGATTGATACATTGGTGCCCTTGCATTTGGAGTAGCCTATGTAGGATCAGAGTGATTGGTGATTCCAACCAATTTTGCCATATTTTTTTCAAATTTCCTGGGAGATTTCCTATGTAGGTATTAGAGCTGCACGATTAATCGTATTAAAATTGCAATCTCGATTCACCCCCCCCCCTGCGATCTCCATCAGGCATTACCGCGATTTTCAGTGCAGTTAATGGAGTCCGACTTGTGGGGCGACTCAGCTTGACTTGACTGTAATAGAAGTCAATGCAAGTCGCCTGAAGTCTCCCCAGGAACCTTTTTCTAAGTCGGAGCGACTTGTGTCTCTCCTATCTGGGCAGAGAGCCAAGTCTGGGCAGAGAACCAAGTCATGTTGATAAAAGAAGTAAAAAGATACTATGTTTCAAATGATCAAAGCGTTGAACTTGGAGTATAGAAGAGTTTAGCTTAACCATTTAAAGACTAAGGCCTCATACACACGGACACTTTTTGACGCCACGTTTTTTGTCCCAGCTGTTATCCCATTTTTTTTTATTTGTATATGTAAGATGTCACGCCACGAGAATCGTGATCTTTATTCTAAGCAAAAAAATCATGATTCTCATTTTGGCCAGAATCGTAGGTATGTATTCTTTTCCCGGATAAGAATATTGTTAACAGCCTGAATCCATTGCTTACATGTCGGTATCTGTGCAGGCAACCAGAACTTGGCTATCATCTTTATGGCTAAGTAAAGGAGTCTAAGCAGTGCTATATATACCGGGGGAGAGTATATTTCTTCATCTAAGTATCCCAGCAGGCAAACCGTAGGGTCTAGTCATAAAGTAACCTGGCATATGCTATTGATTGTCCCAGTGACGTGGATCCAATATCTAACGAGCTTGGGGCAACGCCATAGCATATGAATAAGACCTCACTGGTGGGTCTGGCATTTGGGGCATAAGGGTGTCTCTCTTCTCCCCCATGTATACAGCTGAGCCGGGGTCCTATATACGCGATGTAGAACAAAGAAATGTGATAGCTTTTGGGCCGCGGATACCGACACAAGAGGTCCCATTTTTCCCCATCAATCGGACCAATGTCTCTTTCCCACTTCTCTCTACATGGTATTAAGCAGGGCATTATTTCAGCGGGAACGCGGTGGAACGCAGTTCGGGCAACTCCAGAACTGAATGCATGTAATGGCAAGGGGGGCTGGGGTATGCTTGAGGGTCTATTGATGCTAGGAAATCTATTGTTGCTGGAGGGGATCTGTTTTTGAGGAGCAAGGGGTCTATTGTTGCTGGGGAGGTCTTCTGTTGCTTGTGAGGGATCTATTGTGGCTGGCGATGGGTCTAATATTGCTGGAGTAGGGGGGTCAATCATCGCTGGGAGGGATCTATTGTTGAGGTAGGGGTCTCATGTTGCTGGCTGTTGGAGGGTCTACTGATGCTGGCTGTTGGAGGGTCTAATGTTGCTGGTTGTTGGAGGGTCTACTGACTTGGGTATTCCGCTGAACTTAATATTGTTCCGTCTGGAACGATCTTCCATATCCGCTATTTTGAGTTGGAGTTGCTGAATTATGGCTTTGTGATGAGAATGGGCATCTATGATGTTGTTATGAGCCTGGCATAGCTCACTCACTTTTGTCTCAGTGTGAGTAAGTCGCTGGTCCTGTTCTTGTAGGGCCTGGGATAGAGGGGTTACTGCAGCCATCATGTCTGAGTGTAGGGCCTGCTTTAACGATAAGAGCATATTCTTTATAGCAAGTTCAGATGCAGGTTGGCCTGATGCTGGAAATGCTTCAATAGCAGATTGGGTGGCCTGGTGGTCGGCAAGGTTCCCTGTTGTTGTGGGGAGGTTGTCTATTCGGGTCCTGAACTTAAGAGGGCTCCATGAGGAGGGAGATAGAGGTGGAGATAACTCACCAGGGTCTCCTTCGTAGAGAGGCCTGGAGAGCCGTGGATCCGGTCGGTATGTTTCTTCGTTCATTCCCAACGAAGCTTCGTTTTGACTGCCACCGCGGCCATCTTGGCTGCACGTGGAGCTCCGGGCCGGGTAGAAGTCCGTGAGTTTTTGGAGTTTGTATGGCGATTTCCGTCTTCTAGGCATGTTGCCCTGCGGGAGATGAGATTGCTCCAGGGTGGTGCTGATTTTGGAGGCTCAGATGTCGGGTTAATGCCGCTATTAGGCTGGAGGACGAGAGGAGCTTCAGAGGTATGCAACCATCCGCTCCGCCGGCTAGCCACGCCCCCATTGGAGGGTCTACTGATGCTGGCTGTTGGAGGGTCTAATGTTGCTGGTTGTTGGAGGGTGTTCTGATGCTGGCTGTTGGGAGTCCCTTGTTTCTGGGGCGGATCTATTGTCACTGGGGTTCCATTGTTGCTATGTCTATTTTACTACCTTTCATGCTATAATTAACAAACTTCATACAAAATACTTAGCACCACAAAATAATACTTGGTTCTGTGTTCTATAAAAGGGGCTGTACTGGGAGGCAGGTAAGGGGTGGAAACAAGGAACGGTGTTTGGAGATGAGTAGGGGGCGGAGTCAAGGGGTGACTCGGAAGGGAGGAGTTCCTGCACCTATTCTCTGAGAAAAAAAGCCGTGGTAATAAGTCTGGGGCTTGTAAAGGTGTTAATAATTGTATGTATGTTCTAGAAATAACGCCCTTTTTTTGGATCCCGGTTTTTGAGCCGCTGGTAGACTGAGGGGACCATCCTGCAAGTGATCTGGCTGAGAAACAGCTCCAGAGTGCAAAAGAACCCATCAAGCTCTCACAGACCCCTCTTGCTATAAGGCAAAGAGGGGTCAACAACATCTGGTAAGTGTGGATCTTCACTCCAGTTTGCACGTGGCGGATTTGCTATTTTAATTCTGGCTCACTGGCTTATCAGGTAGATGACGGAGTTTATCAATATAGAGAGACTATACATTTTAAACCCATTTGCATGTTTCATGGACATGACCTCAAGCTAACTGGAGGGAAGTTCAAAACTAATCTTAGAAAGTATTATTTTACTGAAAGGGTGGTTGATTGGAATAAACTACCAACAGAGGTTGTGAGACAGTCAAAAGTAAATGGCTTCAAACATACTTGGGATAAACATAAATCTATAGTCAGACAACCAGGTTAATGTGAAAACAGCAAAAAAGAAAAAGCGCCCCTGAGACTTTAAATGAGGTCTGTATAAGGTGAACACACAATTGAAGTACTGGAGTAAATCATTTTATTTGCAGATCATAAAAGCATCATGGCACGGTGGAACATGAACATACATAGTGGCCATAAACAGTATAATACAAGATGTTGCATTCAAAAGCATATATAAGCATGGTACATAGTAGGTTGGTAATAATTATAATAAGCATCTGTAATCTCGGCGCATTTCGCGAGCACGGCTCGCTTCCTCAGGATTAGATGAGTAATATCTACATACATATAGTGCCCATAAAAAACAGTACAAGACAAGATGTTGCAGTCAAAAGCATATATAAGCATGGTACATAGTAGGATGGTAATACGTATAATAAGCATCTGTAATATTGACGCATTTCACGAGCACGGCTCCCTTCCTCAGGATTAGATGTGTAATGTCTACATACATATAGTGCCCATAAAAAAACAGTATAATACAAGATGTTGCAGTCAAAAGCATATATAAGCATGGTACATAGTAGGTTGGTAATAATTATAATAAGCATCTGTAATCTCGACGCATTTCGCGAGCACGGCTCGCTTCCTCAGGATTTGATGCATAATATCTACATACATATAGTGCCCATAAAAAACAGTACAAGACAAGATGTTGCAGTCAAAAGCATATATAAGCATGGTACATAGTAGGATGGTAATACGTATAATAAGCATCTGTAATCTTGATGCGTTTCGCGAGCACGGCTCCCTTCCTCAGGATTAGATGTGTAATGTCTACATACATATAGTGCCCATAAAAAACAGTATAATACAAGATGTTGCAGTCAAAAGCATATATAAGCATGGTACATAGTAGGTTGGTAATAATTATAATAAGCATCTGTAATCTCGACGCATTTCACGAGCACGGCTCGCTTCCTCAGGATTTGATGCATAATGTCTACATACATATAGTGCCCATGAAAAGCAGTACAAGACAAGATGTTGCAGTCAAAAGCATATATAAGCATGGTACATAGTAGGATGGTAATACGTATAATAAGCATCTGTAATCTCGACGCGTTTCGCGAGCACGGCTCGCTTTCTCAGGATTAGATGTGTAATGTCTACATACATATAGTGCCCATAAAAAACAGTACAATACAAGATGTTGCAGTCAAAAGCATATATAAGCATTGTACATAGTAGGATGGTAATAATTATAATAAGCATCTGTAATCTCGACGCGTTTCGCCTTACTTTTACCAACAAAGCAATGTATCCATCTCTATACCATATTTACAGAAATGATCTACTGATACTTATACTACACATATACTCTTTTTAGTACTTTGCGTATGGATTGTGGGACACGTCATGGGACACATTCTTCTTTATACTGTCTGCCGTGCCCATCCCCCGCCGGGTTCCCGTTTGGGTGGCGGTCCTTGAAGCCATTTTTTGGATTGTAAGTCTGAAGTACCTACACCATTAGGTCCCCTGCTTTTTACCTCACCTGTAGAAATTGTTATCATCTCTGTCCATGGTTTACATTTAATTGGTACCTTTTTTGTAAACATTACGCATCTAATCCTGAGGAAGCGAGCCGTGCTCGTGAAATGCGTCGAGATTACAGATGCTTATTATAATTATTACCATCCTACTATGTACCATGCTTCTATATGCTTTTGACTGCAACATCTTGTATTATACCGTTTTTTTATGGGCACTATATGTATGTTCATGTTCCACCGCGCCATGATGCTTTTATGATCTGCAAATAAAATGATTTACTTCAATTGTGTGTTGCCCTTATACAGACCTCATTTAAAGTCCCAGGGGGCACCTTTACTTTTGGATGGAGGTCTGATATAAGTAGAGGGCAATCACTAGACCACCCCCCTTCTCGCTAATGTGAAAACAAAAAATAAAAAAATAAAATAAAAAAGGGGCAGACTCGATGGACTACTCAGTCTTTTTCTGCTGTCACTTTTCTGTGTTTCTATCTTTTTTGGGACTTTATGGAAGAACAGGGAGTTAAATAAGTGTTAAAATTCAAGTGAATTGTACTTTTTTGACACATTATTTTGGTAAAAAAATTGACATGACTCTGTCACTTTTAGCACAATATTTGCACATTTGCACGCCAAGATGTTTTAGGATAGCGCTGTTTTTTTTTGTACTCCATTTATATAACCCTTTTGGGTGATATGCCCTAGCAGCTTCCAGCACAAGAGCACTTTAACCAGTTCCATGCCGCACGCAGTATATTTACTGCGGCAGTGTGGTGCTGTCCCACGAATCGCCGTAAATAAACGGAGATTCGCAGATGCGCAGCTAGGGGGCGAGAGGCGCACTGCGCACTCTGGAGGAGTGTACCCGCGGCTCGGGTGGACCCGATGTCTGCCGGCGAGCCACGATGAGCTGCCAGAGTGAAAGAACGGGGTACCGCCGATGTAAACACGGAGGTTCCCCGTTCTGACAGGTGGCATGTAAGAGATCTACTGATCCCTGTCACTGGGACCAGTTAGATCTCTTATGCCCAAGGTAGCCCAGCCCCCTCACAGTTAGAACACGCCTAGGGAACTCAGGTAACCCCTTCGCTGCCCCCTGCAGGTTAACCCCTTCACTGCCAATGGCATTTACACAGTAAGCAGGGCATTTTCATAGCACTGACCGCTGTATAAATGCCAATGGTCCCAAAAAAGTGTCAAAATGGTCCGACATGTCCGCCGCAATATCGCAGTACCGCTGCCATTACTAGTAAAAAAATAAATAAAAAATAAAAACCCCAGAAATTAATCTCATCATCCGTAAACGCGGCAACTTTTGCGCAAACCAAATGAATGCAGATTGCGATTTTTTTTACCAAAAATATGAGGAAGACTATAAATCGGCCAAAACCGATGAATAAATTTGTTTTTTTATATTTTTTACTGTTTTTTTGTTGTTAATATTGTCTGGCGCCACTGAATATATCTTCACCGGTGTTTTGATGTGATTGACCTTTGTGTTTGCTCAGCCCAAATAGCTCTGGCGTGATAAAACATGGAAGGTGTGACAAGTCTATAGCAAATTGCCTTGTTTGTCACAGGAGATAACATTGGTGCTAAGTTTAGGTTGCTCTTCACCTCCCCATCCCCTATTATATTGGATTCAGTTGAGAATATCCCGGCCCTCGGTGTTGGGCAGGACAAGCTGTGTCTAATTATTTCATTCTTTTTTGGTAGCGCAGTCAGTGGGTGTTGTTGAATGTGCAGAGCTCCTTTAATCCTTTAATGAAGAGTTTGTGTCATCCCGATGTGGGATGAAAGGGAGGATGGAGAGATAGAAGATAAACAGGTCAGGCGGGATTGTTCTTCTGTGATAGAACACCAATTTTATTTGTTATGCAGCTTAATGCAAAAACAAGACAGTTACTTCAAGTGGAAGTCCTCCTACAGCCCCAGCTGAGGACCAGTGACAGCTCGTCTATACATACTGTATATATATATATAGGGTTACGCCTGAAGGGGCCACTGAGAATTAGACAGGCTCCCCCTATGTAGTTCAGTGGCTGCCAGTCACATAAACGACAATCCATTCATTCTGGCTCCATTAAACTGTCTAGTCGATGTTGTTTTAAGCTTTAATGCTTGCAGAAGATTAACAGGAGTGGGAAAGGGGGCATGGGATACTACAAAACGCGTAAGGACTGTAATCAGAGGACACTCTTCTCTTGGTAACGGTAGCTCAGTTTAGCTGTCCCAATTGGGAACCACGGGGTAGTTTACAGAACAGTCTATTTTCTTAAAGCTGAGGACCATGAGATGGCTCCAGAATAGTTACATAGTAGTTAAGGCTGAAAAAAGACAACAATGCATCCAGTTCAACCTGTGTAGGTGTACTCTTGTCAGTACCCATAACCTTTTCTGTTGTACTTATTGCGATATACATCCAAGAGTTTTTTAAATATATCCATACTCCCCGCAGTCACCACTAGTTGTGGAAGAGAGTTCCACATCCTTATTGCCCTGACAGTGAAGAACCCCTTACAAGTTCTAAGATTAAACCTTTTCTCTTCTAGTTTCAATGTGTGTCCCCTTGTCCTTCTACATTCCCTGAGACTGAACAGTTTATCTCTTATGCTCGGATCCCCATTAAGATATTTATAGATCACTATCATGTCCCCTCTCAAGCGTCGCTTCTCCAGAGAGAATAAGTTTAGCGCTTGCAGTCGTTCCTCGTAAGTAAGGTCTTCCATTCCCCTTATCAGTTTGGTTGCCCTCCTTTGGACTCTCTCCAGCTCCAGTACATCCTTTCTGAGGACCGGTGCCCAGAACTGGACAGAATACTCTAGATGTGGCTTCACCAGGCTTTTATAAAGTGGCAGAATTATAGTTTTATCCCTGGAGCATATCCCCTTATTTATGCATGCTAATATTCTACCTGCTCTGGTTGCTGCAGCTTGACATTGCATGCTATTGCTCAGTCTGTCATCTACTAGGACCCCCAGATCCTTCTCCATTATTGATTCCCCCAGAAGCTCACCCCCTAGTGCGTATTTTGCATTTATGTTTTTTGCCCCCAAGTGCATTACCTTGCATTTCTCTACATTAAACCTCATTTGCCATTTTTCTGCCCACTCTGTTAGTTTGTTCAGGTCATTCTGTAAGATGTCAATATCCTGTTGGGATGTTATCGCCCTGCTTATCTTTGTATCATCAGTTAAAGTTTTATGGTTGGGACAAGAGGCAGGTCTCTGATTACGCAGTTTTAGGGAGTCAGTTGGGTTCTCTACTCACAAGACCTAGAACAGCTACATCCTCAGACTCAATCACTTGATAGAGAGGTCCAGTATTCAGTCCAGAGGTGCTATAGGGGCCAGCAGCCCCCTGGGGACCATGAGGCAGGTCCCTCGTATTACACTGTCTTAGGGAGTCATTTGGGTTCTCTACTCACATGACCTAGAACAGCTACATCCTCAGACTCAATCCCATTATAGAGAGGTCCATCATTCAGTCCAGAGGTGCTTTAGTGGAAAGCAGCCCCCTGGGGACCATGAGGCAGCAGGGCCGGCTCTACCACTAGGCGGAGTAGGCGGCCGCCTAGGGCGCACTGCCACCTAGGGGCGCCTGGCCACTGTTGATCTATCACTGGCTGCTCACCTGGCAGGTGAGGCTGTATTGATTGGCACTGGTGAAGCTGTATTTGATGGGCGCTGGTGAGGCTGCATTTGATTGGCGCAGATCAGGCTGCAATACAGTGGCACTGATCAGGCTGGGCATGGAAAAGGGGGTGGAGTCAGGGGTGGGGCCAAGGGGGGGGCGGCAAAATGAGGTTTCGCCTAGGGTGTCAAAAATCCTTGCACCAGCCCTGTGAGGCAGGTCCCTCTGATTACACTGTTTTAGGGAGCATTTCGATTTCTCTACTCACAAGACCTAGAACAGCTACATCCTCAGATGCAATCCCTTGATAGAGAGGTCCAGAATTCAGTCCAGAGGTGCTTTAGGGGCAAGCAGCCCCCTGGGGACCATGAGCCAGGTCCCTCTCATTACACTGTTTTAGGAAGTCAGTCAGGTTCTCTACTCACAAGACCTAGAACAGCTACATCCTCAGACTCAGTCCCTTGATAGAGAGGTCCAGCATTCAGTCCAGAGGTGCTTTAGTGGCAAACAGCCCCTGCGGACCATGAGCCAGTTCTCTCTGATTACACTGTTTTAGGGAGTCAGTCGGGTTCTCTACTCACAAGACCTAGAACAGCTACATCCTCAGATGCAATCCCTTGATAGAGAGGTCCAGAATTCAGTCCAGGGGTGCTTTAGTGGCAAGCAGCCCCCTGGGGACCATGAGCCAGGTCCCTCTGATTACACTGTTTTAGGGAGTCAGTCGGGTTCTCTACTCACAAGACCTAGAGCAGCTACATCTTCAGACTCAGTCCCTTGATAGAGAGGTCTAGCATTCAGTCCAGAGGTGCTTTAGTGGCAAACAGCCCCTGGGGACCATGAGCCAGGTCCCTCTGATTACACTGTTTTAGGGAGTCATTCGGGTTCTCTACTCACAAGACCTAGAACAGCTACATCCTCAGACACAATCCCTTGATAGAGAGGTCCAGAATTCAGTCCAGAGGTGCTTTGGGGGCAAGCAGCCCCCTGGGGACCATGAGCCAGGTCCCCCTGATTACACTGTTTTAGGGAGTCAGTCAGGTTCTCTACTCACAAGACCTAGAACAGCTACATCCTCAGACTCAATCACTTGATAGAGAGGTCCAGCATTCAGTCCAGAGGTGCTTTAGTGGCAAACAGCCCCTGGGGACCACGAGCCAGGTCCCTCTGATTACAGTGTTTTAGGGAGTCAATGAGGTTCTCTACCCACACTATCTAGAGCAGCTACATCCTCAGACTTCAGTCCAGAGGTGCTTCAGGGGCAAGCAGCCCAATGAAGGTAACAGATCCATTCCTGGTGGGGAAAACATAGTCTCCTCAAGGCTTCAAGCTATTTACCACCTCCCAGACCATCTTCTGGGCTCACCTCTCCAGGGACTGGCCGAGGCATAGTAACAATTCAGACTGGCCATTTGAATTCTCCACCCTAAGCTCTGGAAGCTTCTCCCAGAGACAGGGGGAACCATTCAATCTCTGAGCCTGTGAAGCCATGAGCATCTTTCCTCAACAGGTTACTTAGTTTAGGACTTAGAATAGGGGTGGGAGCAGGTTTAAGGTTAGCTAGGTTTAGCCCGGACTTCCACCTGAAGGGTTATACTGGTCTGTTTGTTTGTCTTTCTTTGTTCTTTGCCTTTTCTTTGCCTTTATGAGAGAAGCTCACAGTGTGCAGTGAAATCAGAGTAAGCAATTTCAGTATAGAACAGGAGTCGGTACAACTGTGCAAGACTGAAGAGATGCCGGATCTCTCTCTGTGTGCCATTATAGTGGCTATGAATGAGCCTATCGCCAATGGAACTTGACAGTCTAAATATTAACTATATGAAATACTGTTCTACAAATTGGGACTACATATCCTTTCTCTTTAGATTGTAAGCTCTTATGGGCAGCTCCCTCTTGTCTTGATCTTAACTTCTCCCTTTATTTTGAAAAGCTGTCGGCCCTATTTAGACCGTAATAATAATTAGCAATTAATGCACACTTGTAGCATGTAAAATAGTATAGGGTTTTTTATAGAGGGTCACAGCCCGGAATACAGCCTCCTGTACTAAAAATTCAATATCAAGAAACTGGATCCTTCACTGGCCCCAACTCATTCTAAATTTAATATTGAAATCAATAAAGTGGAACTCCACTCTTAAAATGGATTTTGGCACCACTACCATCTCCATTTTCACCTTGGCAAGAATGAAGTTTCCCTGGTGTGGCAACCTCCTGGGATACCCACATCACATCTCCCAGGAGGTCAGAGGACCAGGGACAGAGGGTGGGCCTGGTGCACATCACCGGGGGTTGGCTGCCTGAGCCCAGAAGCAGCAGCCAACTCCAATTAGTAGAGAGTACCAAGATGGAGGTGCTGGACCTGGGCTATGTCACCTGAACATCGCTGGATTTGCGGTGAGTTTGTGTTTTGAAGGGAACCCAACAATACAGATAAGAGGGGAAAAAAATGGGTGGAGTGAAGTTCCCTTTTAATGTTTAATTGATACAAAAATTAATTAAATTCATGTATAATCTCATTTATCCTGGCCTAGCCTGGAGTACACATTAGGAGAACCACACCCTATTGACATCACATGCAATGCCTGTGTGGTGGGCATGGCTGTGGTTGTGTGCCCGGTGAGAGATAAGAGAGGAGCTCAAGTCCTCTTCACTTGGCTGGGGGAAACCCTGCCTCCTGTTAAACTTACGGGGATGCTGTGCGGCTTCTATTGGGTTAATCTACTATGTAAGAATTTAGAATTGTAGATGTGGAGTCAGGTTGTTTTTGGGTTTTGCTTCTACATGGCAGAGGTTTAAAGGGAACAGGTGACCCAACTTCTCTTTTCAAGTGTTTTTACCTAAGGGTAATCAGCAGTTACTACCACACAATATTCTTCTCCCTCAATATACCTCTAAACAGGGGCGTAACGATAGGGGTTGCAGGGGTTGCAATTGCAACCGGGCCCCATGGTCCAGTGGGCCCATGTGCCTCCCTTGTACACCTGAATAGGAGAGATGGTGGGGGTGGCAGTTAGAGAAATCATTCTCCTCCATTTTCCTCTATCCAGTTTACTTGTCTTCTGCTGTTCCCAGGGTCCCTGTGTGCTTCCCTGCCCCCCACAGAGCTGCTGTCTTCCCCCTCCTCTCTCCTGCCAGCTGCTGTAGAAGATGAGTCATGATGGAGAGATGGGAACGGGTCGGTAAATTTGTCATTTACCGGCTCCTTCCTTTTCTGAATGGACAGAGTCAGTGATTGGTACCAATTGGTTCATTCATAACTGAAGCATAGTAAACTATTTTTACTATACTTCCATTTCTGAATGAATGGGAGGCTCGGTGCACAGCTATTCCTGTCCATTCATTCTGTGCAGCTGAGGTTACACAAATGGAGATTGAGGGCTGAGGTTTGTTTAGACCCCTGATATCTCATCAAAGCCCCCCAACAGAGCTCCTAAAAGAAAAATTGTAAAAAATTGTAAAAATAAAATTGTAAAAGAAATAAAATGAAATGGTAAAAAAATAAAATAAAATAAAAATTAAAAACGACTGACACCAATGAGGGAACTATCAGGATTGCAAAGGCCCTGGCATTTCACCACCATAGGGAGGCCCGAAGATAGCAGAAAGGGGGCCCACTGCAGAACTTGTGAAAGGGCCCCGCTGTGGTACCATAATAAAGGGAGTAAAGGGCCCAAGGATCAGTGGGAAGAGGGGAAGGCCCTGGCCAGTGGTCAGGGGGGCCCTTCATAATTTCTTGCAACGGGGCCCTGAAGGTTCTAGTTACGCCTCTGCCTCCAAACAACTAGACCCTGTATTTAAAAATACCAATGCATAGAAATAGTGCAGGGCTTACACCCAGGAGATGTACAATAATAATTACCTTTGTGGCAATCAAAAGTTTTCAAAACTAATGAGGGTGCCTTGCCCTACCCCAGTGATGGCAAACCTTGGCACCCCAGATGTTTTGGAACTGCATTGCCCATTATCCTTATGCATTCCGTAGTGTTGTTGAGCATCATGGGAAATGTAGTTCCAAAACATTTGGTGTGCCAATGTTCGCCATCACTGCCCTACCCAAACACCAGGTATAAAACTTAACCTTTAGGATTTTTTAAAATAAATTGTATATAAACAACTGTGTGTATTTTTTTACTTCAAGGAAGAGTTGAAACCCAAACAAAATTTTCTTTTGAAAATCAGAAATTTTGTGCGTTTTGTGATCCGATGGTGCCACCATTGATTTCAAAATTTGACCAACCAAGCCTTCGATTTCACCTAATGTTGTTACAGAAAATATTTTTCGTAGCCAGGAATTTCCTTTTCTTCTGCTCATGCACATTTCTTTCTCGATTATATCTCTCACACAATTGATTAGAAAATCTAAGAAATGTGTGTGGACCGCTCAGGTTCGGTGGTAAGAGGGTATGGAGTCAATGCTTCCGCAGCCGCTGCTAGAGTGCTGACAGGTGGATGGAACCTGTAAGACTTCAGAGAACAATGGGGTAGCCCCTGGTAGTTGCACATCTGGGTGTCTTGGAATGGTGAATAGAGTGGCAACCTCAGCCTGGACTCCAACCAGGCCACGCCCCCCAACGCGTTACACTCCACCCCCCGGAGCTTAGTCATGGGGATAGCTGAAGGAACCCTTTGAAAACTAGCGTGGGCTTGAAACGCGTCAGAGTACATTTTATTACTTTGCTTCAGCACCGCTGGGTCCCTTTGTGACAGCGGTTGCTGTGTGTTTTTATTCTACTTTCTTTTTTTTTTAACCTGTTTAGTGTGTTATAGTGTAAAAAGTTGGCTGCGCTAAATAAATGAGCAAAAAGACATTAAAAACAGTCTATGTATTCCTCCTTTAATATCTCGAAATTAGCGAACATGTATGTTGATAGCAGAAAGGGAATAACACCCTGTGCACTCAAATTAATGTGTAGCCACCACCGAACAATTAAAGGCTTACCAGACGCCCCTGGAAGCCAGGCATTCAAATATCCACAATCTCTGAGATGATTAGTCAGGGTTAAATCTCCTTCCTACAGCCTCCACAGTGTGTGGGAAATAGCACTCCTCTAATAAGCATCCGGAACACTGCCACTCCAAAGTTACTCACAGGCACAGATACCGAGCAAAAAGAAGAGAGGCCCACATAGTGAGGTACAGTATTAGAAAGTTTAATAGACACCGTTCAGGGTACTCACATAAAACTCAGCATAAAAAGCGTTGTAATCCTAGACCGGCCGGTCCTCATGTAAACAAAAAACAGATGGTGACGTCAGCGCATACTCCTGACGTACGTTTCGTCACAAATGACGTCGTCTGGTTATAGGACGTGCCACTGTGTCACCATCTATATATACAGCGGCCGCCCACAGAGTCTGAAATGCGAGCGGCCATCTTAGTTGATGGAAAGGATCCCTTAGGGGAAAAAATTGTAAACAATCATTTTAATTACTGGACGAGATCCCTTATATTAAAAACAAAGTACTCAGAAACTATTAATCAAAACGGGAAGGAAGGGGGAATGGCAAGACAATGATAAAAGGCTGGACTGGACTCAGATCGAGTTTCTCAGCCCGCATTATACCACCCCATCCGCTCCAAAGTCTCTAAAGGCTGGATGGATAGTAGGAATATCGTGTTTAAACCAATTTCAAGGCAGCTCAAATTTCAGACCCCGTTTACATAGATACCACCATTTAGACCCCATATAAAAAAGGATATGAATTAAAATTAGCTAGATTTTATACACAATCCCATCAAAAAATATATATGAACATATAGCCAAAGATTTATATAAATCTGACTCTAAGTAAAATTATTATGAATCTAAATCATAAAGAATAATAAATAATAAATGTGAAAAAGTTAATAAAATCCAAAATAATGAATAAAAAAATATATGTATAATGTGAACGATGAAAAAAAATAATAAATAAAAATAAAAGTAAAAATAAAATTAAAAATAAAAATAAAATAAATAAAAATAAAAATAAAAAGAGTAATTAAATGTAAATGAAATCATGATAGCAATAACAATACACAAATGTTCATAAATTGTAAAAAATTCACATAGGTTTATGAATTGTCAATAAAAGCATTGACATCAGTGTCTACATTTAACCCATATGGGGTATAGGATTTAACCCTATATATCCAGGACATCTCAAGTTTAGAGATGCCCCTAAGAGTAGAGCCACCCCGCCAATGAGGTTTAAAATGATCAATACCCAAAAATAAAATTTTAGATGGATCCCTACTGTGGTGGTCCCGGTAATGTTTGGACAAAGAATGATTTTTAAAACCGGTGAGTATGTTGGTTATATGTTCGTTGAGCCGGACTTGTAAAGCACGTTTAGTCCGACCCACATACTGCAGCCCACGTGGGCACTGTATCATATAAACCACAGCCTTTGTATTACAGGTAATGAATGCCCCAATCCTGAACTGGACTGATCTACTCGTTGACATAAAGGTCTGGGCCTTCCTCCCTGTAAGGCTGTTCAATAAACAAACCCTACACTTCCTACATTTATAAAAGCCCGTAAGTTCCTGAAAAAAGGCCAGATGTTTGATGGGAGGGTTGAGCACATTCGAAGCTACCGTATTTCTAAGGGAGGAAGCCCCCTTATAAATTACAGCCGGATGGTCGGGCACATAAACAATAACACTTACATATGACAAACCAAAGAGACCATATCAGATTCCGATGCAAGCTCTATCAAAATAACAAATAAATGCCCATAGTGCATTGGATATGACTGAGGTTGGTGCTGTGCCACCTCTAATACACTCTCCAAACATCTATGTAACCCCTGACATTCGACCTAAGCCCTCCGTGTTGGAGGGGGGGTTATCTGAGTGAGGGCTCCATCCCGTTCCAAGCTCAGATAAGCCACTGGAATCTCAAACTAGACAGGCGGGTGATTACCAGCTGATACTGATGTTGGTTCCTCCAGGCATTTACGCCACACCTTATCATATTTTGCTGGACACTCTCTGTTTAGGTATGTGTCCCTGTATATCGGAAGACTGTTATTCACTAGTTGTTTCCAGTGAGCGAGAGATGGGGGAGAGGGTTTCTTCCACTGCATTGCTATACATTTCCTTGCATAAAAGAGGAGCAGCCCTATCAATGTCCTCTTGGCAACCGTAGGGGCCAAGGCTTCGACCAGACCCAGGAGGCAGACCTCCATCGAGGACTGTATAAGGATCTCTGCCACCGGTTCAGTCAGAGCCAGCACTTCCTCCCAGAAGATTCGAACCCGCGGACAGTGCCAGAATACATGTGAGAAATTTCCCGGGGTTGCGCCTCAGCACCAGCATTCCGCTGGGATTTCAGGGTTCACTTTATGGAGCCTGTAGGAGGTGAAGTATGCCCTATGCACTATCTTAAACTGCACCAACCTATCCCGAAGTGACACCAGGGAACGAAAAGGGAAGTCCCAGATGTCACTCCAGTCATCGCTGTCCAATTCCAGTATGTCTTTTATTCTACTTTTTACTGTTCTTAAAGTCATTTTATGCAACAGTTGACAATAACACGTGTTACGCTATGATGCCCTATATCAGGGCTTGACAAATTTGCTTTGAATCTAGGAGCCAGCTAAAAAAGTTAGGAGCCAGTTTTTTTTATAGCGTAGTGTTGGGCTGTCAGCGCCCAGGATAAGGCGAGTAATTTGCGCCCCACCCCCACCTTACTCACAGCAGAGCAGCCAGTCAATAACTCCACCATCGTTACATCAGGGTTCTAGGCTGGCCAGAAAGAGTGACACTAAACACCCGTTATAGGGAAACTTCTTATTATGCTGAATGTATCGTGACTGACATGTAAAACACCCTCATCTGCTGCCTAATGGAGCTTGGCAAAAACATGTGTCTATTGCACATCTAAATAAACTCTTAATGACACTTTAAATTAAAATACAAAAAAAGATGAAAGAAGTATTCAAACACTGCTGATCTTCTGCTGCCTCTTTGCAGCCACTTCCTGCCTGCATGCATTTCCCCCACGGTGAATATTCATTGCTCTGGTGAGTTTCCGGTCACCGTGAAATACTGCAGCTCAGCTACATAAAGAGTGGTAATTGTTGATGGTACACAGGGCTTTATCACAATTTTGATGCTTAGAATAAAGGTCACGTTTCTCGCGGTGTAACATCTTTCACATTATACAAAAAATTAGGCGAACTTTGTGTTTTTTTTTTTTTTTTTTTT